>MDKI01149461.1:0-14957 GCA_005239505.1 Nicotiana paniculata | reverse complement strand
AATTCCTATATTACTTGTCGACCACGTACACTTGCGTGTGCATTGGGAAATCAACCAACAAAGGGTCAGAGACAGAGGCTGACGAAGGGCACGTGCTGCAGTTAGGCGACCTACCAGAGCAGTCGTTGAGGAGCCACCAGCAGTTCCACTTAGGGGGCAGGCACCGGAGGCGCCTGTTGTTACCCCCGGACTTCAGGAGACTTTAGCACAATTCCTGAGCATGTATGGTACATTGGCTCAGGCGGGGTTATTTCAGGTTGCACCAGTTACTTCACTGACCGGGGGAGGAGCCCATACTCCCAACGACCACACTCCAGAGCAGCGAGTTCACGTTTGTCAGGGTCCAGGTGTCATAGTGACATAGCCTGTGGTTCCAGTTCAGCTCATGGTCAGAGCAGTGGCATTTGAGGGAGAGCATCTTAGATTTGCAAGGTTCAAGAGATATAACCCTCCTACGTTCAGTGGATTGGGTTCAAAGAATGCACAAGGTTTTCTGGAAGAGTTCCATAGCATCCTCCGCACTTTGGATATTGTTGAGACGAGTGGGGTTGCTTTTACTACGTTCCAGCTTTAGGGTGCGGCTTATAAGTGGTGGCGGGCATATGAGTTAGGTAGCCCGACCGATTAAGTTTCACTTACATGGGGTCAGTTTTCAGAGACGTTCTTGAGAGAGTTTGTACCTCAGTCACTTCTGGATGCATGGTTCGCGGAGTGTGAGCAGTTGCACCAGGGCACTATGTCAGTATTAGAGTATTCAATCAGATTCAGTGATTTGTCCAAGCATGCACCTGCCTTAGTTGCTACAGTTAGAGGGCGAGTCTGTAGAGTCATTGAAGGACTCAGGCATGATATTCGATTTAGCATGGCTCGAGATTTGGAGTCGTATGTTTCGTTTCAGCAGGTGGTAGGGATCGCTCGCCTGTTAGAGGGCATGTGGGACCGGGAGCGAGAGGATAGACGATATCATGAGAGAGAGTCTAGGGAGCAAGGAGGCCTCGTAGGCCAGAAAGATCTGCTGGTCCTTATTATGGAGGCAGGGTACGACACGGTAGAGGTTTTGTGGGTCAGCTGGTTCAGGTTGCATTACCAGCTTCGCATGGGGTCTCAGAGTACTCATATTTCATAGTTTCCATAGCCACGTCCTCAAAGAGTTTGTTTTGAGTGTGGAGATGTCAGCCACAGGGTGAGAGATTTGTCCAGGATTCAGATAGGTGTGTTACACCAGGGTATACAGGTGAGTAGAGGGCGCCCAAGAGGGGGAGGCTCGGCCCAGTGGTGTGTTTCGTGCAGTAGGCTGGAGGTCATTGTGCCAGATATTATCATACAGGTATGTTTTGATTCGTTGCAGAGGGGCACCATTTGTATTTCACCATAGTTCTATTGGTCGGGACGAGTTTCCCTTATTTGTTGCTTTATTTATGAGTGAGTTTCATTCTTTGCACTCTATTTTCATGTTTTCTCTTGATGGGAGATCCTATGAGTGATAACCCATGTCTATCTTTGTTTTATTCATCATTGAGAGTGGTGAGACTAGAAGTGAGTCCTTGTTGTTCATCATGGTAAGCTTTATGTGATTTTCCTAAGTATTTTGGTTACGAGCTGTAAATTGATACTCTATCGAGATGTGAGTTAAGTGAGTGTCATGATGTTATTGGCAGAGCTGAGTTAGTGAGATATTTCAAATGGTATGATATATATTCGGTATGTGATTTAGAGTTCAGGGCGACACCCTCATGATATTTTGTTATTCGATATGTTTGGACCAGGCTGAGTGCCGCGGTGGAAATTTTATCAGGATGGGCTCCTTGTGATTGTTTATATGTTTTCATCCTTTCCTAGTTATATTAGTTGTGGGTCAGTACTGGTAGAGAGTAGTGCTTGTCGGGATTGTTTGATAGTTCCCTTATGTGTTTCTCTTTTCATAATTAGTCATTATCGTTATATGTTTCTTCAGTTTCAGCTTGCAAGATGTTTGCCCGGTGGTGGTAGTTGTGGCTTGGTGACTCGGATGTTTAATAATGAGATCTTCGTGTTTTTTGCATCATTATCAGTATTATGGGGCTTGGAAACAGAGTGCTTTCAAGATATGAGGCTAATCGCAGTGCTGGATTGATTTCTGGGAGCTATTATGATCCAAGGTGTTATTATGAGCCCATGTGCAGTGTGTTATATTGTTTGGTCGTACCTTATGGGTGTAGTCATGATCTGATGCAGCTGGTTGAGGCTGATGCCGGATATGGATTTAGAATCGGGTCTTTTGGGAATGAGTAGAAGGTGAGAAATTGAAGTATGAGGCTTACCGTTGGTGATAGGAAGACTAAATTGTAGTTGTGATTGTGTCATCAGGCGTATGTAGGTCGGGGTTACGTGGGATCACCCGCGAGTATGTGATGGAAGTGTGCATTCAGTGATTGGATGAGTTCGAGGTAAATCTTGGCACGTTCGAGGATGAACGTTTGTTTTAAGAGGGGGATAATGTAACGACCCGACCAGTCGTTTTGAGAATTTAAGATCTGTTCAGTGGCATAATGTCTTGAACAGCTTCACATTGTATATATCGACCTGCGTGCATGCTTGGATTCAGTTACCGGAGGATCCAGAGTTGAATTGGAAGAAAAATTTCAGTTTTGGAAGCTTAAGCGATGGAAGTTGACCAGAGGTTTGACTTTTGTGTAAACAGCCTCGGAATGAGTTAGATAATGTCAACAGCTTCGTATGGTGATTTTTGACTTAGGCGCGCGTCCGGGATTGGTTTTGGAGGTCCGTAGAGTAATCTGAGGTAATTCGGCGAAAGTTAGAATTTCGGCGATTTCGGCCGATAGGTGAAATTTTTATATCGGGGTCGGAATAGAATTCCGGAAGTTGGAATAGGTTCGTAGCATCATTTGTGAGGTGTGCGCAAAATTTCAGGTCATTCGGATGTGGTTTGGTTGGTTTCGGCATCGTTGGCGAATTTCTGAAGTTTAGAAATTCTACGCTTCAATCCGATATTTAATTCGGTGTTTTGATGTTGTTTTGGGTGTTCCAAAAGTTTGACTAAGTTCATGAATTGGTATGTGACCTATTGGTGTAATTGGTTGAGGTCCAGAGGGGCTCCGGATGGTTTAGGACGGTTATCGGAAAGTTTGAAGTTTGGAAATGCAGTTGGTGTTGCTGTTCTGGTGTGGCTGCACCTGCGGAAAGGGAACCGCAGGTGCGAGATTTGCATGTGCGGGAAAGATCACATAGGTGCAAGAATAAGCAGACTGGGCAGTCTCCGCAGGTGCGGAACTTTGGGGTGGACGTGCGGTCCCCGCAGAAGCAGTTTCTGGGGCGCAGGTGCGGTTTGTATCGCGCACCTGCGATCTGTGCAGATGCGGTTAAGTGGTCGCAGGTGCGGATGTCTTGGGAAGATTCTTATAAGCGATGGTTATCCATTTTCTTCACATTTTGAACTTTGGACTTCGTATTAGGGAGCGATGTTTGGGGATTTTCAAGCTAATCAAGTGGGTAAGTATTCTTCACCTAGAATTATATATGTTCCATGATTTTATCTTTGTTTTTATCATTTAAGTTGTGTTTTGGGTTGAAGAAAATGTTGGTTTTTGGAATAAAACTCTCAAAACGAAAATTCATTATTTGAGGGACGAAATGGTATCGGAATTTGGTAATTTTTGTATGGTTGAACTCATATTGAAATGGGTATTCGGATTTTGTAAAATTTGACAGGTTCCAAGGTGCGGGCCCGGGGGTCGACTTTTGGGTCAATTTTTATATTTTTGTAAAGACTGAAACTTTATTATTCGGAATACCCGAGGAGTTCATTTTGAGTACCAGGTTGTCGTCTTCGAGGTAAGTATCTTGCCTAACCTTGTGTGGGGGAATTACCCCTTAGGATTTGAGTCTTCTATGCTTATTGTAGCCCGTGTACGCAAGGTGACGAATGCGTACTCGGACTTATTTGCAACTAGTTTGGCCTTTTTAGGATTCTTAGGTCCTTACATTCCCTGTGTATGAAGTTGTAATTGCTATGACTGAGTTCCTGGTTTCTAGTTTCATCATTTCCTGCTTGAATTAGATTTTTCTTACTTTCAGTTTTTCTTTGTGTTTATTTGATCTTAATTGAACATTTTACCTCTTCTACTGTCATGCTATATCTTCCTTCATAAACTACCTATTTGACTAGAATTAGTATAATCTCGCCCTATAATTGTTTAGCAGTAATTGGAATATCTATACGTTGGTATCAAGCATGCTTGTGAGTCGCATATTGTTATTTATATGATTTCCCCTTAGGTGCTACTTAGGTTTAGTTTGATAATCATCCATGTTGATGGTATTTTCCTTGGTGTTGCCTATTACTGAGCATTGCTCAACCTGAGTTTTATTCCGTAAAGCTAATTGTTAAAGCGAGATTGCTTATAGTTGTTTCCCTTGTGGGGATGATCGGTTTCTTATTGTTGACTGGAATATTGTGAATCGTTGCAATATATTTTTGTTTTCCCCTGGTTACACTGTTTCACTTGTGCTTGGTATTCCTTTCAGTGTCTATTCGTTTGAGTGAGTTTTACTGATCTTGTGATTTAAATTCTTGTATTGATTTTCTCGTGGCACTTTGCATTTCTGTCTTTTGTTGCTTTTGCGCTTGTTGTGGCTATGTACGTTGTTTCTGTCGTATTCTGGTTGTTTTCTCCCATGTACTGCATTGCGTATTTAAATTGGGACTACGGACGTATTCCGAGATCTTTCCCCCTGTAATGTATTGTATATTTAAATTGGGACTACGGACGTACTCTGGGAGCTTTCCCCTGTACTGAATTGCATATTTAAATTGGGACTACGGGCGTATTCTGGGAGCTTTCCCCCTATATTGCAATGCATATTTGAATTGGGACTAGGGACGTATTCTGGGATATTTCCCCATGTACTGCATTGCATAATTAAATTGGGACTACGGATATATTCCGCGAGTTTTCCCCCTGTACTGCATGACCAAATTATGAGTTACGGTACAGAATCCCGGTTGTTTTATATTAAAGGAAAACTATGTTTGAAGGACAATTATTGAAAAGTAAAGTTGAAAGGCATTTACCTTGAAGGAAACTATGTTTTCAAAGGGTATATCTTGGAGGAAATTATGTTTGAAAAACATTTACTAGAAAGGTACATTTGAAAAGCTTTTATTGAAAGGAATTTCGTTTGAGGATTTTGTTTTGTAAAGTATAGTTCTGTATCTTTGGAGGAAGTATATTTCAAAGGAAATTTTTCACACTGAAATAATTATATTTCTTTAAAAAAAAGCTTTCATATAAACTTGCGGTTGAAAAGTTTCACTCGAGGATTTGACCAATTTATTGGGTTTTATTGGCTAAGGCCTGATGTGGACAAACTAATGCAGTGATGAGTTACTAGTGTTCTTATTGTGTTGTGGCTTCCGGTTTGGCTTGTATTCCTGTCCATCTTTCTATGTATTATTATGTTGTTCCATTGTTGTTTGTTGTACTTCTTTCCGCATTGTAGTTGTTCTGTTATTTACTATCTTGTGTAGTCATTAGATAGATATCATATTCTGTCATTTTATACATATATACCTGTTTAATTATTAGACCAGCGAGTGTCTTTAATAGTCCTCGTCACTACTTCACCGAGGTTAGTCTTGATACTTACTGGGCACCGCTATGGTGTGCTCATACTACTTTCTGCGCATTTTGTGCAGTTTCCAGGATTTGCATAGTCGGACGATTGATAGTTAGCAGCGCAGTTGCTGTTGTGGAGACTCAAGGTAAAACCGCTTCAGAGTTCGCGGTTTCGGAGTCACCATATTATTATTTTTTTTTCACTGTTGTACTTATTTCTGAACAGTGGTATTTTTAGGAGTTTTAGCGTAGTTTCTTTAAAGCTTATGACTTGTACTACCGGGTTTTGGGAATATGCTCTTGTATAAAGAATCACTTTTCATAAAATATTAGATTTTATTTATTATTGTTGCTATTCCATGATTTTTAGGCTTACCTAGTCCTTAAGACTAGGTGCCATCACGATACCCAACGGAGGGGAAATTTGGGTCGTGACACCATCTTAAAGCAGACTCATGCCACGTTTCAAGTGATGTGGGGATCCAAGACAAAATAAATGAGCCAAAAAAATAATGCCACGTGTCAAATGATGTGGCAATACAAATCAAATAAATGAGCCTATGAAATCGTGTCACATGTCAAGAAGGGTGGCAATCCAAGTCAAATCAACAACTAATAGAGTTGTGCCAAGTGTCTAAATGGTATTGGTCAGTTCAAACGAACCAATCAAATCATAGAGCCACACCACTCCCTACAATTATAAATAGAAGTCTTCATAAAGCTAGAAGACACCATAATTAAGAACAAGAACCATGCAGATAACTCGTGGATCAAAGGCTGCAGATTTCTCTACAACTTACAAGTTCAAGCACTCAAACTACAAGTTCAAGAACTAAGGAAAATCAAATATCAAGGCGTTCAAGATCAAATTTACTTGTTCGTGATCAAACTCAAATTCAAGTTCAAGAAGGAGATTCAAGACCAAGCACTACAAGACCTTAAATCAAAATCAAAATCAAGCTCATCGGGATAGTTTATATTCTTGAAGAATCAGAGTAATACCATAGAGATTGTAACAGTTTTATTTATTGAAATCAAATGCTAAATTTGTTATGCAATTTTTCAGTCTTGATTATTTATTTTTCTCGACGCGAAAATTTGTTGTTACAAGTTTCTGGCATGCCCGCTGGGACCATCTCTACCTCTCATCTCTTCAAATTACCAAATTTCGAGAACACAGAAATGGCTCCTAGAAGATAAACTTCAAACTCACTACTTCTAAGGCTACGGATTCCAAGTTTTCATCTGATGTGGAAAACTTGTTGGATGCTACTGTGGAAAACGTA
Organism: Nicotiana paniculata; assembly: GCA_005239505.1. Lineage (NCBI taxonomy): Eukaryota > Viridiplantae > Streptophyta > Magnoliopsida > Solanales > Solanaceae > Nicotiana > Nicotiana paniculata. The sequence continues at coordinate 8,056 of MDKI01149461.1, read as the reverse complement.
TGACCTGCCACTAGGAATAAGGCAAACTTGCTGGGACAACAAGCATTTCAAACTCCGTCTACATCAGTTCCTATCTTTGATTTTCTATCCTCAAATGGGGCAAGATCATTTCCAACTGAAATGGAAGGAGCGAACATTGCTGAAATCATTGAGAAGACATTGGCTCTACTTAGCCCATCTAGATCTAAGAATCTCATCACACAGGATGATGATGATGTCTTGATCACTGGATCTGCTCCAAGAACTCCACATGAGTTGTTCCACTCAAAGTATGGTGTAAGAGAAAATACATGCTTTGCCCCACCATCTATGATGGTTATCCAAGAAATGGTGACTAACACTTCAATTGTTGAAGAACAACTCACAAGTTTAACAAAGAAATTGAAGGGTTAACAAAGCATATGCAAAATCAAGATAGTCAAATTGTCAAGCTAACAGATAGAGTTGAAAGCATGATGGAGGGAGATTCAGGTCATGCTCCTGGAAAGCTCCCTATGATGCAAGATAAAGGAGACTCATCTGCAAGGCAGACAACGACTCCTAAAGAACTTTAGATATCATTTGATGGGGTTATTCCCATTGATCAATTGAAAGACTTCATCATGGGAACCATCAAAGATAAGTACGATGTTGCTGCCAAGTCTTCTCTCGCATATACAAAGCCATACACTGCGAGAATTGATAGTTTGAAGATGCCTGCAGGTTATCAACCCCCAAAATTTCAACAATTTGTTGGAAAAGGAAATACAAAGCAACACATTGCACACTTCGTCGAAACTTGTAATAATGCTGGAACCTATGGAGATTATATTATCAAGCAATTTGTCTGTTCCTTAAAAGAAAATTCTTTTGATTGGTACAGTGATCTCGAGGATGGTTTCATCGATAGTTGGGAGCAACTTGAACATGAATTTCTCAATGTTTCTATAGCACAATGCACAATGTAAGTATGGTTGAACTCACAAAAACGCGGAAATGGAAGGATGAACCACTCGTTGATTCCATCAATCGATGGAGGAATGCAAGCTTCAACTGCAAAGACAGACACAGTGAAGCTTCTAGAATAGAAATGTTATCCAAGGAATGCACTGGGAACTTAGCTATATCCTTTAAGGTATCAAGCATAAGTCTTTTGAAGAATTGTCTACACGTGCTTATGATATGGAGTTAATCATGTCTTCAAGTGGAAATCAAGGACCACTTGTTTATGAACTTCGTAAAGTGAAGGATAAACAAGAAATAATGAAAGTAGACAAGTTCGTGCCGAAGTCTGAGAGCAAGGAATCAATGAATGTTAATGCCTCGCCATTAAAGGTCACTACAAAAGTGCGTAAGAAGAAAAGTGTGAAGACAACGCCCTTACAGGATAAAGTTTGTCTAAAGTTAACTCTGAAGGAAATGCAAGAAAAATAATATCCATTCTTAGACTCCCATGTCCCAGCAACTTTTGAAGAACTCCTTGATTTGAAACTCATTGAGTTACCCGAATGAAGCGGCCAGATGAATATGGAAGGACTAATGATCCAAATTATTGCAAGTACCATCGGTTGATTGGCCACCCTATTGAAAAGGGCTTTATCTTCAAGGAGAAAGTCATGGACTTGGCCACTGAAGGAAAAACTTGCTTGAGGACGAGAAAGACAATTTGAACTAAGTGTCTTTCATTTTTGATTCACTTGATCCCATTCTCCTTTGCTATTTTGTCGAAATACATGAATGTGATCGCATCCAAACTGCATCATCACCAAATATGATTAAATTTGGTGACTTTGAAACTATCGATGTGAGCAAACCATTGCTTCTCCCTATAGTGTATAAAGTAATAGTGGAGGAAAGATCTCAAGAGGAAAGTGAATCACGTGATGCTCAAACTGCTGATGAAGGTTAGATTCTTCTGACTCGGTGGAAACGCTGCAAGACAAGTTCACAAAGAAGTCAAGTATGAAATTGACTAGGGGAAAAATGGTGAAAAGATACAAGAAAAAAATGATAAGAAAGAATTGGAAAAAACAAAGATGGAGGATAATAACTATCAAAGGCTACGTCGTCCATTGATATTGGATGAATTCCTGCCAAGATGGTTACGCTTGCCCTGGCAAGTTTCCTGTGAAGATATTAAGGTCTCATGTTATAAGGTAGATGAAGAAGAGACAAAGAAGGAAGATCCGTCATTGCTGCCACCTCCCTTGTCTAAAAAACTCACTGAGCATCTCTCTGAAGAAGTGGACATTTCTGATGCAAAAATCACATTTACTAATGATGATATTTTGCTAGGTGAAACACCCCATAATCCTCCTCTATTTATGGTTGGATTTGTGCGTGAGAAGAGAATAAGTTGAATTTTAATTGATGATGGATCATGCATCAATATTCTCCCAATTCGTACTGCCAAAGAACTTGGCATACCGATGGATGAACTATGTGAAAGTCATTTGATGATTCAAAGGTTTAATCAAGGGGGTCAAAGAGCTATAGGGGCTATCAAATTATAAGTAAATATGGGAGATTTGCATTCGATTGCATGGATGCACGTGATCGATACAAATACCTCATATAATATCTTGTTAGGAAGGCCATGGATACACGAGAGCAAAGTGGTTTCATCCACCTACCATCAATTCTTGAAGTACTGTGAAGATGGGGTCGAAAAGAAGATAGTTGTTGATGATAAGCCCTTTACCGAGGTTGAATCATACTTTTCCGATGCAAAATTCTACTTAAAGAATTACGTTTCAAAGGAGGTTAAGGTTGATGATATGATGTTGAAAAAAAGTGTTTCAAAGAAGTTTGATGTCACGGCTAGCAAGGCAAAGATTACGGTTGAAAAATACCATTTGCTTTATGCTAGGAACAAGATGAATGAGGCATCTTCAAGTAAATGTTCTTCGCTATGTCCCAAAGGCAAGGAAGGTTGAAGATCCATCTTGTGGAGTACAAGGTAATGTGTTAGGAGACATGACCCTTCATATCAAGAGAATTGATGCAATTAATTCGTCTACAAAGTTACTTAAAGGGTTTGTCAAATCATCAAACCACAATTCGCTTCTAAATCTAGCACTTCCTTCAAAGCGCACGGACGACGGCTTTGACCTAAACGCCTATAAGTTGTTAGCAAAAGCTGGATATGATCCCAATGAACCATCTAAGTTGGGAATTCTCTCGCCTGGAGATTCAAACCCTACTCAAAAGATGATGATGGATAAAGGGTACCCAATGAATCAATCACGTGAAGGATTGGGTTACAAAAAACCCCCTCCAATCCGTATCTCCATTAAAAGGGCAAGTTGTAACTACATTACTACTAAAGAAGTGTCTAAGATACTTAATAAGAATCCTTTTGTGTTTGATCGACTTACGAAACCAAGGACCTCAGTATTTGATTGGTTGGGACCACTGAAGAAGGAAAACAAGCGTCATGGAAGTGATAGAAGGATTGGAGCACCTATCTTCGCTAAAAAGGAGATTTTGACCACAGACTGCCCAAGTTTGATTCTTTCTAGAATGAGGCAAGAAACCAAAATTGTAGTTTCATATGGAGAGGTCCTCAAAGCAAAGGCTCACACTATATTCCAAACTAAAGAACGGGAGAAATATGAAGAAAGTGTGGGGTCATCATATCATATCACCATTCATGATGAATAAAATGCTTCATCTTATACGGAAGTCGGGGAAAAGTTCCTTGATATTCATGTATGTCATCACATATCTTTCAATGATGGTGATCCTCAAGAGGATGAAGACAGTAAAGATGCACCACTTGAGCTTGAAGAAGGGGTGAAGACAACGGTTGATGCACTAAAAGAAGTCAATCTCGGAGTTGTTGAAGATCCAAAGCCCACATATGTAAGTGCCTCTCTAATAGGTGATGAAGAGAGAAGATATATTGAGATACTTAAGGCATTCCAAGATGTATTTTCTTGGAGCTACAAAGAAATTCCAGGTTTAGACCCCAACATGGTTGTTCATCATCTTGGTGTCAAACGAGGTGCTCGTCCTGTGAAGAAAGCACAACGTTGCTTCAAACCTGAACTGGTTCCCTTGATTGAAACCGAAGTTCACAAGCTTATTGAGGCTGGTTTTGTTCGTGAAGTTAAATATCCCACATGGATTTCAAGCATCGTCCCTGTAATAAATAAGAATGGCCAAATCCGAGTTTGTGTTGACTTTAGGGACCTAAATAACGCTTGTCCTAAGGATGAGTTTCCTCTTCCTATCCCTGAGCTCATGATTGATGCAACGACTGGATACGAGGTGATGTCATTCATGGATGGTTCATATGGATATAATCAAATTTTCATGGCATCGAAGGATGACGAACGTACTGCCTTTCGCACCCCTAAAGGTATATACTGCTACAAGGTAATGCCTTTTGGTTTGAAGAATGTTGTTACTACATATCAATCTGCCATGCAAAATATTTTTGATGACATGCTTCATAAAAACACGGAGTGTTATGTTGACGACTTGGTGGTAAAGACAAGGAAGAAAGATGATCAGTTGCAAGATTTGAGGATGGTATTTGAACGGCTTCGGAATTACCAACTCAGAATGAATCTGTTAAAGTGCGCCTTTGGAGTTACTTCTGGGAAGTTCCTCGGTTTTATTGTTTGACACCGAGGTATCGAAATTGATCAATTTAAGGTAGATGCTATCTTGAAAATGTCTGAGCCTAAGGATATTCATGAATTAAAAAGCTTACAAGGTAAGTTGGAAAATCATAGAAGATTTATTTCAAATCTGGCTGAAAGATGCCAACCGTTCAGTCGCCTCATGAAGAAGGGAGTTCCTTTTGAATGGGTCCAAGCTTGTAGGAATGCTTTTGAAAGAACTACATCCTATTTTATGAAGCCTCCAGTACTGGCAGCCCCATACCTGGAAAGTAACTAATATTATACATTTCAACACAAGAAAGGTCAGTAGGAGCGCTTCTGGCTCAAGGAAACAATGAAGGCAAAGAAAATGCACTTTATTACTTAAGTAGGATAATGACGCCAGATGAGCTCAAGTATTCACCTATTGAGAAGTTATGTTTGGCATTTGTCTTCTCTATTCAGAAGTTGAAGCACTCTTCCAAGATCACGTTGGGGAAATCATCTCAAGAGTGAATCATGTCATGTTTGTCATGTCTAAACATGTCCTAAGTGATCAATTATCGAGGTGGTACCTCCAATTTCAAAAATTTGAAATTGTGTATGTTCCTCAAAAGGCGGTAAAAGGACAAGCAATAGAAGACTTCCTAGCTGACCATCTGATTCCAGATAATTGGGAATTGTCTAATGAATTTCCTGATTAAGATGCAATGGTCATAGAAATTCAACATCCTTGGAAGATTATTTTGATGTCGCTGCACATCGTGAAGGAGCTGGCGCTGGAATAGTATTTATCACTTCTAATGGAGAAGTTTGGCCATATTCTTTCACTCTGACACAACGATGCTCCAATAATGTTGCTGAATATCAAGCGCTCATACTTGGGCTTGAAATGCCTATGGATATCATACAATTACAACTACAAGTTTTTGGAGACTCCAAGTTAGTGATCAATCAGATTTTGGGTAGCTATGAGGTCAAGAAGCCAGAGTTGGTGCCATATCAAAAATATGCTCAAAGATTTGTAATTTGGCTTGGAGGTAACTATTCAACACGTGCTTAGAAAGGAAAATAAGAGAGCTGATGCATTAGCAGCCTTAGCTTCTACATTATCTTTTCCTGATCAGACACAAGTCGTTGTTTGCCAAAGATAGGTAGTTCCTCCACCAAATGACTATGAGGAAGAAGAAAGCGAAGTTGAGAATCTTGCTGCCGTTCTTGAGGTTGAAATTGAAGATTGGCGAAAACCATTAATCGATTATCTTTGTTATGGGATATTGCCGAAAAATCCCCAAAGGAAGACAGAAATTTGAAGGAGAGCCCCTCGTTTTCTTTATTATAAGAATACTTTCTACAGACGATCATTTGATGGAGTGCTCCTGCGTTGTTTGGGGGTTGATGAATCCCTTCAAGCCCTGCAAGAAGCACACTCTGGAGTATGTGGTGTGCATCAATCTGGGCCAAAACTTCATTTTCACATAAAAAGAATGGGGTATTATTGGCCAACCATGGTGAAAGATTGATTAGATTACGCTCGAAGGTGTAAAGCTTGCCAATTCCATGCTAACTCCATACATCAACCACCTGAAGTATTACACCCAATTTTGCTTCGTGGACATTTGATACTTGGGGTTTGGATGTTGTTGGTCTATTTCCAAAGTCTTTTGGTGAACATCTATACATTTTGGCCGCAACTGTTTACTTCTCGAAGTTGGCTGAATCTGTTTCTCTTAAGGAAGTAAATAAGACAAAATGTGGATAACTTCATCCGAGTCAATATTATCTATCGTTTCTGCATTCCTAGATATATATTGGCACACAATGGTAAGTCGTTTGATAACAAGCTGATGAATAAAATATGTGATCTTTTTGGCTTCAAGCAACGCAATTCCTCCATGTACTATGTTGTTGCCAATGGACTTGCTGAAGCATTTAACAAGATGCTCTGCAACTTGTTGAAAAAGGTTGTCTCTAAGTCTAAGAGATATTAGAATGAGAGAATTGAAGAATCTCTTTGGGCATATAAGACTACATATTGCACACCAACGCAAGAGACTCCTTGTTCACTTGTTTATGGAGTTAAAGTAGTCCTTCCACTTGAGCGTCAAATCTCATCGTTGTGGCTTGCCATTCAAGAAGAAATTAATGATGAAAAAAATACTCGGTTACGCCTTGAAGAATTATAAGATCTTGATGAAAAGAGGCTAGAAGCTCAACAAAGCCTTGAATGTAATCAAGCTCTCTTGTCTCGATCTTTTAACAAAAGGGTGCGCCTTAGATTTTTCCAAGTGGGTGACCAAGTTCTTGTGGTCAAAAGGCCTATTATTACCTCTCGTCAATCTGGGGCATATTCTCTGCTAAGTGGGATGAACCATATATTGTACAAGAGGTATACTCAAGTGGCGCTTACAAGATGGTTGACTGAGAAGGTTTACAGATTGGCCCCATCAATGGGAAAATCATGAAGAGACACTATCCTTGAAGAAAACAAATATGCTCCTCACGCACGAGCATAAACTGCATGTTACTCTTGGCTCGCAAGAGTATAAACTGTGCATGGCCTAAATAACAAAAAGTCCGCTAGGTTGAAAACTCCGAAAGACGCGGCCTAGGCAAAATTTAGGACATTTAAAAAAACCCAGCCATTTCAAAAAATGGTATGAGTTGATCCTCTTCATTGAGGTACGTAGGAAGCTTAGAGTTTCGTTCTAAGTTCAGTCATATGAGTTGAAAATACATATTACCCAAGGAATTATTCAAATGAGGTATGATGGAATATAATTCATTTGATTGACACTTGAAAATTAGGTGTACATGCATTCTTCCTTGAACCCTATGTTTTGTCTTGATGACTCAATGGGGGCAAGTCCTCCATGTCAAATTGAGGTCTTTGATGGAATGATTGTAGTTTCTTTATAAGAGGCTAAATATTCAAGTTAAAAGCTCCAATTCTAAGTCAAGTTTATTTTGTCAAGTATATTACATCATCAATTTGAAGTATTCAAGCCCGATAGGTCTTAAAGTTGCAGTACTCAAGTCTGCCATGTCTTCAAGTTGAAATATGCAAGTTAAATTTTTATGAGCACCAAGTCTTCAATTGAAAGCCAATAAGAAGCCCTCATAATAGTCTTGAAGTCTTCAAATTCATACAGCCTTCAATTCTTTAGTTGGAAGCTCCAGTGTATCTCCAAGTGCATGAAAAATGATTCTTCGACTATGAGGTTATCTTTACTGAACTGGTATCTTTAGAAGTGCTTTATTCTTCTACCTATAAAAAAAAGAGAAATATATCGATATAAAGGATATCATAAATACCTATGAAGATTGAAATTGAAGAGATATTCTTGGTGGTCAGCTTTTTTCATGCTTCATACAGTCTCTGATTCATGCATCTCGAAATGAGGACGAGTGATGCGTGGCTAGAATTCATGATTTTTAGCATCATATACCGTGCATTTTAGGTGTTT
>ML349325.1:0-34572 GCA_005239505.1 Nicotiana paniculata | reverse complement strand
GGGTTAATCAAGAAGGATATCAAAAGTATAATGAATCATAAATCAGATCACTGGCCTGTTACAGTCGAAAAAATATCAAAGAGCCATGAAGAAGAAAGAGGCAATAAAATCAGATTGTACTTTTTTTGAAATCCAATGATCTTAAAAGATATTTTATTTGCATGAAATTAATTTGTTGGTACATAATTTAGTAGCATGCATGAAACTATGTGAAAGATTGCTTTTCAGGTTACAAGACGTAGAATATTATATATAAACCATCATTTTTTTGTCAAAATTTTATTTCTTAACAACCACGGTCCACGTAATACATAAGTTGACATACACGTGCAATGCACGTGGCGAGAAACTAGTATATATTAAAAGCATGAATAACTTATGCTAAATATTAAAAGACTAAAATAACCTTGAAATATTGATCGACTTTTATAACTTTATTATTTGTATAATTTAAGGATATAATTATAAATTACATGAAGCTGATTTTTCTTTCCATTTAAACTACAGATACACAAATGCTGCATAGCCAACTTTAGGTCAAATTCTTTTTCTTCGCTGCATACTTCTTCTTCCAATCCTACTTTTTGTTGGACAATATATGGCGGATTTGAATTTTTGAAACTTCTTATTGCTAGCCTATTCCTTGTTTGACAAAAATATGCTTCCTTATTTAATCTTCTCCCATTTGGATATAATTCAACTTTATTGCACGAATCCATGTTGAAGTAGAATAACCAAGTTATCCCTATAAAAGATGTCATTGTTCCAAATTATTCATTATTTTCTAAAGGTATTAGTGTTGAAAGAAGCAATTTTTTTCCAAGGTATTATTCATTCTCTCTATTTGTTACCGTTTTTTCGCAATTGAGCAATATTTTAGAGTCATGTATGTGAATTAGAGAGAAAAACATTGACATCTTAATTTTTATTACAATTGCTTTTGTAACAACCCGATTGGTCGTTTTGCTTTCTATATCCCCTTTTCCCTGTATGTGCTTTTACTGTTTTATAACTTGCGGGGATGGTTAGTTCGAGTTTGGAAGGATTCAGGTTAAAACTGGAACACTTAGTTCCTTAAAGTGGCGTATAATGGTTAAGTTTGACTTGAGTCAACGTTTTGAGTAAACGACCTCGGAATCGGGATTTGACAATCCCAATGGGTTTGTGTGATGATTTTTTACTTGGCGTACGTCGGATCGGTTTTCGGATGAACCGAGAGCGTATCGGCGCATAATATTGAAAGTTGGCACGTTGAAGGTTTTCAAGTTCATTAAGTTTGGTTTGGAGTATTTTTTTGGTGTTATCGAAGTCCATTTGGTATTCCAAGCTTGGGAATAGTTCTGTATGGTGAATTAAGACTTGCATGCAAAATTTGGTATTATTCTGAGTAGTCTAAGTATGATTGGTTCAGAGTAAGTTGAGAAGTTTGAAGGTCATAAGTTGATTCAATTTGGTTTTGGGGTACGATTTTCAGTATCGTTGTTGTTTTACATGTTTCGAGAGTTCGAGAAGGTGTATAATATATTTTTTGGACTTGTAGGTCTTCTTGAATAGGATCCCAAGTGGCTCAGGTGTGTTTCAGACCTTCCGGAGCTAAGTCGAAACATCTAAAATTTCTGATATGTTTTCCTTCTTCGCGAATGCGAAGGAACTTCATGATCGCAAAGAAGGAATTGGGGACTCGATGGTATTGTGCTTCACGTTAATGAAGTCTTAGCAGCGTTCTCGAACGCATGGGGCCAGAGGTCTTCGCGCTCGCGGGAGACCTGTCGTGTTCGCATAGGGTCGAGGGCATGGGCAACCAGTTGCCTTACGCGTTCGTGAGTAAGGGAATGCATTCGCGATGAGGAGGCTGCTCTGTGCATTATGTTTGCGGGTGTCCTCTCGCTATCACGAAGCGGGATTTTCGTGGGTTCTTCAGTTTTCCTTCCAGATCGGAAGGGCTCATCCGCGATCGTGATGAAGGCAGGCCTGGGCAGAGACTTGTTTTGAAAACGGGAAATTAGGCCATTTTCTCTCATTTTTCATTTCCTTGGCCGATTTTTTAGCTTCTCGGTGAGGGGTTTTCACCTAGCTATTGAAGGTAAGTAATTCCTACCCAATGTAAGTTTAATACATAAATTATGGGTAGATTTTAACATGTAAAATTTGCAAATTTTAGGAGATTGTTAAAAAAACCTAGGTTTTGATAAAAAGGGATTTAACCACTAAAATGATTATGTAATTGAGTGGAAATTATATATTTGAGTGCGCGAGTTTCTTGGCCACATTTATCTCTGAAAATTTCCGGAGTCCGGGCACGTGGGCTTGCGGGTGAATTTGAAGAATCTTCAAATTTGGGTTGGGTAATTACTCTAATAGCTAAATTATGAACTTGTGGGTGTATATTGATTAATTTATATAATATTTGGGTAGCTTCGGATTGTTCGGCACCAAGTTGAGGGTTTACAGTGGATTTGTGGACCGGAAAGTGTGCTTTGAGACGAGGTAAGTCTCTTGCCTAACCTTGTAAGAGAGAATTTAGCCCATATGTTTTTTATATTATTATTTTCTTCTAAATGTGGCGGCTACGTACGCATGAGGCTACGAGAGTCCGTGCGTAACTACAAATCTTGCTTATATCCGGGTAGTTTTAAGACCCAAATTATGAAATACATGTATTGTAGCACTCTACTTGTTAATTTAAGTGCTTATTTTATGTTGAAAATTGATAAAGGATTCGTAAAGACTAAATTTCACTCACTTTGAGTTTTTGCGGGTTACTTGATCGTTAATAAAAATTGTGCTTCCTTGTGTATAAGTCCTGTGATAGATTTTTAATCAGATGTTCGTAGAGTATTCTCTCTTCTTGTGGAGCGGGATGAACGCCTTGCCGGTATAAAAGATGCATCTATGGTTCGTGTCGTTCGACTCCCTATAGTGCACACATTATTATGGATCGGGCTGTACGACCTTAGTATAAATCGTGCGTGATAATATTTGGTGCCCGATTACACTTGATATTATAGTTATGACTTAGGAGGTTATAGTTTATTTATTGGCCCGAAATTGTTTGAGTTAGTATATGTTAGCTGGAGATCTTCAAATGTAATTGACTATCAATTAAAGAATCTTTTTATTTCGTGCCTGCTATAGTGTTATTATTATTCACATATTCCTTGCCTATTTAGAATTTTTGTACTTTATTTGTCGGCCCATAGTAAGTGTCGAAGTCGACCCCGTCGTCACTATTTTTTCGAGGTTAGACTTGATACTTACTAGTAAATGATTTTTTATATACTCACTCTACACTTATGCACTAACCGTGCAGAATTTGAGGCAGGTGCATCTGGCAGTCATTCAAGAGCGCACCCCAGTTACCCAGAGACATAATGGTGAGTTGCTCTCTTAGTCTATTAGGCAGCACCCGCAATTTTTGTTTTGTATTTACTTTCTGTCAATCTTATTTCATACATTAGCATAAGTGTTTTGTATATTCTACTAGTTGCTCATAAACTAGTGACACCAGGTCTTGGGAACATGCTAGTAGACACTTTATGATTTTGAGTATTTATTTCACCGCATTTGCTCTTTCATTGGTTCATGCTTTACTTTACTATAATTTTCCACTCCTCATTTATTTACTAAATAAATGAAATCAACAACTTTGGAATTATTAAAAAGAATAAATACATGGTAATTCACCTTTGTCGTGCCTAGCGACTACATTGGGTGCCATCACGATCTATAGGGAAAATTGGGTTGTGAAAGCTTTTGTGTTGTACTTCTTTATTTTTCGTCATACTTTTTAGTTTTTGATATCATAGTCCGTTACATTGATGTAGTATTATGTTTAAATGTCTACCTTAAGAGATCAATGGTTTGTTACTTCAACTAATGTTAGTGTAACAATATTAATTTTAAGCTACTAGATAAGATTTGCATCTTTTTCTTATATATTGTAGGTATTTTGCGCAACATAACGGAATCAAATTTGAAAAATACGATGTGTCCCAATAAATAACCTTAAACTTTCCGATGTTGATAGGGTAATTAAGATATTGATTGTTCGAAGAGGACCACTAATATAATATAAGAACAACAAAGGAGACAGTTCATGATGAGCGTAAAAAACAATACTAAATTATTGCTCGTTTGTCAAAGAAAGTATAATTTAATAATTATCAACACATGGATTAGATTTAAACAACGTTCGAATAATCTTCAGTTCATTACTATCTAGAAAAATTAGCACTTGATTAGATGATTATCAACTACGATTACCTACTAAAATTTAAGCAATTTACAATTGATTATAAAACACACTAGATGAGCAATGAAATAATACCAATGAGAGAAATAAGAGTAATTGACTAGATAGGTGCAGGATAATTGCCTTGAGATACAATTCTTGAGTTAGTTCACTCTATAATACGGTGGATTCTCACAAATTCAATAGATAATTAGATTACACTTGAAGTTGATGCTCATCTTTCGGTTAAACGTCAATTCAGTAACTAATCTAATTGAAGAGGGGTGAACAATTCAACAAATAAAATGATCGTTATTTTCTAAAGGGTAACTTCTCACGAATATTTTCCTATTATCTAGTTCGATTAACAATTCAACAAGCTCTTTCAATTACCTATTTGAATCATGAATTTAAACAAGATCATAAGATGTAAATAAATTAATTATCAAGCCCCTATTTCGATTAAGCAAAATAAGAAATAACTCCACTATACGAATTAAAACTACAATAATTACCAAGAATCATATCCATAATCATGTTATCAAAACATCGTGTCTGTCAACACAGTAATGAAAGTTACTCCATAGCAATTGAAAAAGTCAGCTCAATAAGGTTTAACAACAAAGAAAACATCAATGCTAATGATTGGATACAAACTACCGTATTGCACCGATCGTTGGTTGAAATCTTGATGAATTCTTGTGTCTTCTTTCCTATTTTCTTCTCCAATCCTTCGTAGGTAAAAAAATCCATTTAAAATAAATTTTGGTGTATTTATACCCTGTAAGAACGGACCCAAAGGAAACTACCCTTTCCTAGTCGAAACAGCAAATAACTCTGACAAAATTGTACGGGCGCCCTTGTGAGGATCTTCAAAGAGCAGACTTTCTGTCAGGAAGAAACTTTTACATTGATGTTCTAGGGCATTGTCGCAGCAGTGTTATTTTTTCAGAGTAAATCTTTTCGTCGACTTTTTGACATCCGGACTTGATCCTCGACCCCTGAACGTGATCCCGACTTAATTTTTTGGGCTTTTACTCAGACTTCAAAGCTCCAACTTGTTCGATTTAGCTCCAAATTAACTTTTTAACTCAGAATCACTTCCTACAACACATAAAGCATGTAATCAGTGTAATTTACTATCATTTAATCTCAAACACGTAAAATGAAATAACTAGAGTTCAATACTATTCGCATTATTTTAAATTAATCTAAGTTATGTTTATATTAATATGTAGGGGTTCAAAGATTCAAGCATTTTTCAATAAAAATGTTGAAGATTGGAAAATTTTATTTAAACAGAACAAAAGCTATTACATTATTAATGGTCACGTGAAGGCTGCTCATTCTACCTATTATCTGGGCACAAGGAGTTGGAAATATCTTTTAGCAACTATACTACAATTACGAAATGTATCATCCAGTTTTCGACCACAAAATATGCGAAAAAGGGTTCATGAGTCTGAGGCCGAGCATCAAGAGCAACACAAAACTGCTATGGAATTGATCAATGAATTGAGGGTAGGGATGTAACGACCTGGCCAGTCATTCCGTGAGATTAGCCTCGTTTCCCCCATTTCTATTTTATCATATGTTTCTTAGCCTATTTATGTTGTGTTGGGTCAATTGGTTCGAGTTCGGAGTGGTCGTGGTGAGAATTGAGACACTTAGTCTCTTAAATTAGCTTAATACTTGAAAAAGTCAACTGTGAGTTGACTTATTGGTAAACAACCTCGGAATGCAGATTTTATGGATCAGATAGCTTTGTTAGGTGATTTGGGACTTAGTAGTGTTTTCGGAATGTAGTTTTGATCTTCGATGTAGAATTAGGCTTGAATAGGCAGAGGTTAGTTTTTGGCGATTTCCGGTCGGCAGTAGAAAATAGGCTATAATGGTCGAAATGGAATTTCGACAACTGGAGCAGGTTCGTAATGTCATTTTTGATATGTGTGCAAATTTTCATGTTGTTTTTGGTGTTTCAAAGGCTCGACTAAGTTTGAATGATGTTATGGAGTGTGTTGGTAGGATTGGTTGAGGTCATAGGGGCCTCGGGTGTATTACGGATGCTAAAACAGGCACATTTTGGGCTTAAGAAGTGTGTTGTTTTCTGTTGTTTTTGCAGCAGTGATTTCTTAACTGCGATCACATGGATTCATCTGCGATCGCGTAGAGTAAAAGTGTGGGGAAGTCATTTTTTTTTCTATGCGATGGCGTGGTTAGGATTGCGATCGCATAGGTTGGTCAAGTAAAGCAGTGTGATCTTATGGGTGTTGGTGCGATCGCGTAGAGATTCTGAGGCGTGTGTGTGGGGTGGAGAGTTTTTCTATGCGATAGCGTGTATTGTTATGCGATTGTATTGAGTGGGATGGTAAGTGCATCGCGTTTGCGTGGCTAGAGTCGCGATCGCACTGAAGGGATTTTAAGTGCTAGGCTGAATGTTTTAAAGCCCATTGTTGCGAAATTTCTCATCATTTTCCTCCATTGTCAAGCGGGTTGAGAGCTAATTGAGAGGGTTTGAAGAAGAAATCAAAGGGGCTCCCTTGGAGGTAAGGTTTCCAACTTCATAACTCGTTTCTATATCGTTTTCTAAGTAATTAAACCGAAAAATTGTTGAAATTAAACCCAAACTTGGGGAAGAAAGTGTCATGACCCCAAACCTAAACTAGTCGTGATGGCGCCTATCGTGATACTAGGCTAGCCAATTCATTGAAATTAACATAATGATTTACCTTTTAATACATCAAATATTTTAATTTCTCATAATAGTTTTGTTTCTTAAGCATTTCAAAACAATAAAAATGATTAGAACATCTAAACACAGCCCCAACATCCGGAGTCAACCATCATGAGCATCTAAGAGGTGATACAGCCTAATACAAATCATCTACTACAAAAAGTCTGAGAAAGTAAAGTAAAATGGAAGAGTAGGAAGGAGAAAGAGTAGATTGTGGACACTGAGCAGCTGGCTCACAATCTCTGAAGAATGCTCCAAATGGAGTAGCTCAACTATCGCTCTGCCTCAGTACCTGAATCTGCACACAAGGTGCAGGGAGTAACGTGAGTACGCCAGCTCAGTAAGTAACCAAAGTATCTAAAAACATGAGATCAGTGACGAGCATTGAAACTTTATAGTTTCATAAATATAAGTACCAGTAAATGTAGTAGATCAAGTCATGAGTCCACATTTACCAAAGATTTCACAAAACTCCAATTTTTTTTATTTTTCAGTTTAAACTTGTATAAAGCATTAGTCAACATTTACCAAAGAGGCTCAGTGTAAAAAAAAGCAAAGCAAAAACAGTAGTTTCATAAAAATATAAGCCACTAGGGCACATTGTCGCTCCAAAATAAAGCTTCTCGGGCATGCCTCTTCGTGACTCGTGACTCCACTCTCATATGCCAATGCTCACACTCAGCACTCTCACTCATCAGGTACCATATATATATATATATATATATATATATATATATATATATATATATATATTGATGCGGCGTGCAACCTGATCCATATATAATGTATATTGTATATATTGTTGCGGCGTGCAACATGATCCATAACTATCCCCACATGCTCGGCTCTCGGCCTCACTTATTCATCCCCGCAAGCCACTCGGGCAACTAATCTAAACTCATGGGACTCAGCCCCAAATACCTCTCAGATTTTGAAAACAGTGTGATAATAGTGAAAATAGCAACAAGTAGATAACATGACTGAGTTCACAATTGTTCTATCAGGATAGTGTGAGAATAGTGTAAAGGTACCTATGAAGGTTTAAACAGGTCAGCACAACGCCCAAAAAGCTCAAAACAGCCCAAAATCTACTCCGTGATGCTCTTGCCTCTCGAATAGGCTCCCAATTGCTCTGAGTCTATCACAAATCAGATCAATAACACAAAAATATGCTAGGGAGATGAACCCCAAACAAAAACTATCAAAATTCGGCACAATTCCTGAAAATTTGCCAAACTCGAGCCCCGGGCCCACGTCTCGATATTCAATAAAAATCACAAAACTAGAATCCTCATTCCCTCATAAGTCTACCCATACCAAATTTACCAAAATCCGACCTCAATTGACCACTCAAATCATCAAAAGAAATTTCCAATTCCTTCCTCCCATTTTCCCCAATTTTTACTCTACCTCAAATTAAATGATAAATATCAAGACTAAATCATTGAACTAACCCAAATATGATTAAAGAATATTTACCCCAAGAACTCCACTGAAAATTCCTTTAAATTTCACCTTCTCTCGAGCTTTCTAATGGATTTTTGAAATTATGAACTAAACCCTCGTTTTGATGTTTAAAAGATTCTGCCCAGCAGACCTTCTTTAGTGCGTTCGCGTTAAACTCCAGGCGTTCGCGAAGCACTGCCCAGGCTTCCTCTACACGTTCGCGTCCATACCTCGTGTTCGCACAACATTAGCCACACAGCCTGCCCACGCGCCCATTCCCTATGCGATCGCACAGCCACACACGTGATTGCATAGTACTCACCCCCCAAGCACGAGTAAAGCTAATCCATCCCCATGATAACATCAAAATCTACCATCCCAAGTTCAATAAGATCGGCCGTGGTATCTCGACCACACACCATGATAACACAATTCCTATTGACTTGTACGACAGTAATGGAATCACCAACCGGAGTCGACACAGAGAACGGCTCATGAAGTTGTTCGGGTTCTATCACAAAACTTGAAGCAATAAATGGGGTAACATAGTACAAGGAGGACCCAAGATCAATAAGAGCATAACAATCAAGGGCTTGGACAGTCAGAATACCTGTAACAACATCTGGGGAAACTTCCGCACTACGGCGACAGCTCAAAGCATAGAACCGGCTGGGTCCACCTCTACCACGAGCCCCACCTCTAACAGCACCACGCCCCGCTGGAGTAGGAGGATGTACTGAAGATGCAGCGACTAAAGAATTGGACGGCTGGGCAAAACCACTACCCATGGCCTGACTGGGCGCAGGAAAATCCTGCTGAATATGACCTCTCACCCCACACCCGTAGCATATGGGGATATCCATGTAACAAGACTCAATACGGAACCTCCCACAGTTAAGGAACATAGCCCTCCTCTGCTGTTGGAACCTCCCTCCTGGACGACCAGATTGATGAGGTCTCCTGCTACCTGATCTTGGCCCCCGATGACTGCTCTGTTGATAATGGGGCACTGATGGCAGCGCACTAGATGAGGACTGAGCGTAAGACTGGGATGGCCCAGGTGGCCCTATCCCCTGGACTTGTCTCCCTCCTCCAACTTAACTCCCCGAGTGGCCCGCTGACCGGGCCCAGCTAATACTCTCCCTCTTCGACCTTATCTTCAATTTTCTAGCCTCCGTGGCCTGGGAGAATCCCACTATCTTACCATAATTCATGTCTGAGTGCAAGGTATCTGTAGCAGCGTCATTCAAAACCAAGGGACTGAGGCCCTGAACAAAACGTCGAACTCTGGCATCCATAGTCTATGCCAATTGAGGAGCGTACTTTGAGAACCTCGCGAACTCCATGTGGTACTCTCACACACTCATATTACCCTGCTTAAGAACCTCCAACCCCGTAGCAGGGGCTGCCATAGTCTCGGCAGGCAAGAAGTGATCCATGAAACCATCAACGAACTCATCCCATCCCGTCGGAGGACTTCCCTACCCACGGGAATACTCCCACATCTCAAACTAGGAATACGCTGCTCCCCTCAGCTTGTAATATGCTAACTCAACCCCCTCTATCTCTGTAGCCTTCATAACCCGAAGAGTCTTGTACATTCATCTAGAAAGTCCTGCGGATCGGCCTCTGGATCGATGCCTAAAAACTCTGGAGGGGCCAACCGCAAAAACTGGTTGACTCTCTAACCGGCGGAATCTCCCTGTCTGGTAGAGGATGCAGGGGTAGCATGAGATCTTTGGGCCTGAGCGGCCACTAACTGGGTCACATATGAATAGCTCCCTTGAGGTCCCCAACGGAAGTACCGGGACCTGAAGCTGGTACCGAAGAAGGATCGGGAATATAGACGAGAGGGTTTGTATCACCCTCCGCCGCAGTATGAATAGGAACACTCTGATCTGGAACAAATAGGCCAGATGGATTCAAGGTCGGGGATTCGCTCTCACCCTCACCATCGAGTACAAAATTTACGGCCACACTTGGGGCGGCATTGGCCTCTACGCCAATTCGAGCTGTGTTCTTTGGTGTCATCGCTGACAATTTTGGAACAGAGCACGAGTTAGGCAAAAATATTCTCACTTTCCACTTTATCGCACGATATAGAATAATAATAAAAAAGGTGTTTCCTAAATGCCGTGTAGCCCCCAAATTATAGATGTGGTGGACAATACACCGATAGGAAGGGCTCTACTAGACACGGCTCCGAGACATCCTAGGACACTTTTAAAACCTTAGGCTCTGATACCAAGTTTGTCATGCCCCAAAATCGAGGGACGCGACCAACACTCGACCAGATGACCCCAGTCAAGAGAACCTGATTTTCCTTTCCCACCCAACGCGTTTCTCCGTGTTTATAACATACATTATTTATGTGAAACAGTGAGATAAGCTTAAAAGTGTATCATTACCACAATAAATCCAACTTTTCCTCATTTTACATTATTATACTAGATTTCCCAAAACATACATAATAGACACATTACTTCCCGATACGGACCACGATTACGAGTACATACAGCCACTGCCCAAAAATATATATATATACACCCACATAGTGTCTATGGAGCCTCTAAGAGTACTAGGAATTTATACAATACTTGCCGGCAACAAGGCCCCATCTATACCTTACAATAATAATATACTCAAAAAGGATATGGCATAAATTACACATGGCCCCGAGAGGAAGTGGGGCTCACCAGTATAGATGAAAAAGGATTAGGAGAAGGCACCACTAACGCCGAGCTGGGCAGCCTGCTATGGACCCACCTACATCCATATAAAAGATGTAGCGCCCCCGGCAAAAACGACATTAGTACTGTGGATTAGTAATAGTATGTATAACAAACTTTATCCTAAGTAAAATCAAACAATCCACAATTAAGACACAGTAATAGGACAAATTAATCAATGCACGTGGAAGGAAACAACCAAAATCAAAAAAGTTTCACAATCTCTCCTTTTACCCTTTCAACATCATAAAATTCAATAGCTCATAAATTTTCATTTCAAAAGTGATAACGATTACATTCCATCCTTATTTCCTCGGCCACCCTTATTACCTCGGCCACCCTTATCACCACAACCCATCAACCTTATTACTTCGTGTTGCGGTGCGCAACCCGACCTTGCCTGACAATTTAAATTCACAACAACAACCACAAATAATTGCATCACAAGAATCATCATTTCAAGGAATACAAATTCATACCAACAATTTAATTATTGGGCCTAAGGTACCATAACTCTCATCAAGTAGTAATCTGATGAACACGGTGTTGGCATAATCGTCCAATTCAATTACATCTTTTCACGATACTCTTTTTCATTACTTTCCACGCATGACTTTTAGCTATTTTACACATTCCCACATTTGGGCACATTTTCAATCTTTCATTCATTACACGGCCTTTCATAACAATACCCTTTTGTATTTACGAGATTTGAACAGAATGAAATAGGCACATCAAACACCTTTCACAACCACATATAGCGCGGTAGCATGACAGTCTACTAGGACAATCAGAGAATAGAATCTTACGTCTCAACACGTTTGAGCAATAAATTCACATATTTCCAAACAAGGTACACATACCGAATACCCGGACCCAACAAGAGGATTCTACAAAGGTTAAAGTTAGCCTTACATACCTCGTATTGGGGGGACATTCCTTAATTTCTATTTCAAATCACCGGACCTTCTAGCACCTTCGATCTAATTCACAATATGGCACATTTAAACTTAGAATTAGGAATTATCAACATGTCTTGAGCTCATTTGAGCTTTCTATCAAGCACTAGGTATTCCCTTAGGTTAAATAACCCATTTTTAGTGAAAGGTTACCCCAACCTATTTTCCCTTACTAGATTATGGTAAATCGGGTACATGCATGCAAGATTCTTAACCCCATCTTTATGAACTATCCTACCCATGTTTCAATTTAACAAAAATCGAGAAATTTATGGTTAATTGGATGGAAGCTTATCTCTTAGAGTGAAGAAATTTGTGTTCTACTTGATTAGTTCCAGGCTTGAGTGATGAAGGAAGACTAATTTGATGAAGTTNGGGGGGGGGGGGTATTTTAATGAACTGGGGTCGGGTTTTAAAAATTAGGAAAAATAGGGCCCGACACAAGAATGCGGTCGGGAATGCGATCGCATTCCTGACATGCGATTTTCAGATCTAACCGCATAATGGCCCTCAAGATGGGCCAAAAAAACAATAACAAACTGCCCAGATATGCGACAATTGTGCGGTCCGCATACACATTATGCGATCTCATACTGGACCGCATAGTTGACTTCAAATGTGGTAGTGATCTGCCCAGGTATGCGACCATTATACGGTTTGCATACACGTTATACGACCGCATAGTGCGTCGCATAACACCTATTTATAGAAAATTATATTCTTTAAGTTTCGGGATACTTTTTACTCAATTCAGGTCTGTTTCAAAAAAATTCCTACAATTAAACAACTTGGGGACTCGTTCGGCATTATTTTTAAACAAGAAAATTTTACGGGTCTTTACACTATTGTTATTCTAGGTCTTCAGGAGACCTTGGCCTAGATCTTGATGGTGTGCACCACCCTTACTCAAGCAGCTGCCGCTACCTCTCAGGCTGGGAGAGACAGTTAGACTCCGGTTGCCCGGACACCTGAGTAAGCTACTCATGGCCAGCAGACACCGGGGGCGGTTCCAGCCTAGCCGGTTGCTCCAGTTCAGGACTTCGTGGTCCCAGCAATGCCAGATGATGAGCAGCATAGGCTGGAGAGGTTTCGTAGACTACAACCTCCGACATTTAGTGGTGCTAAATGCGAGGATGCCTAGGGTTTTCTAGATAAGCACCAGAGGATGCTGCGTACTGTTGGGTTTTTCGAGACCAATGGGGTGTCATTTGCTACTTTTCATCTCTCTGGTGTTGCTTTCACTTGGTGGGAGTCTTTTGAGTGGCGTAGGCCTGTTGGTTCAGTACCCCTCACCTGGTAGCCGTTCTCCACTAACTTTTTGGGGAAGTATGTACCCCAGTCTCATAGGGAGGAGCAACGCTTGCTTTTTGAGAAGATGCGTCAGGGAGAGCTATGAATTACACAGTACGAGATGCAATTTTTGGAGTTGGCTCGTCATGCCACCGAGTTGTTCCCTACTGATAGGGAGAGGATTAGGAGGTTTATAGATGGCCTTACTTATTAGCTCCGCCTTTTCATGACCCGGGAGAGAGTATTAGATGCTACATTGGAGCAGGTTATTAATATTGCTCGAGATATTCAGTCGGCCAGGAGCGGGTATAGAGGAAGGCCAAGAGGGCTCATGGATCGGGTGGTTCTAGTGGTGCTTTTTCCAAGGGGAAGTTTCAGCATGGAAGGGGCCGTTCATTCAAGAGTCTTTGGTCAGGCCACCCGAGCTATTGTGGTGCATCTTCAGTGCATTGTCCCGCGATTTCAGCTAGGCCATTCTTCATTCGGTGCCCTTCCAGCCTAGAGTACCGATCGTCAGCTCAGGGTTCTTCTATGCATGGTTCTCATAGTGGATATTCTGGTGCCAGGGGTTCATTTCAGTCACCGTCTCCAGCTACAAGAAGCTATTATGAGTGTGGAGAGCTCTGGCATATGAGGAGGCAGTGTCCTCGTCTTCTTGTAGGTCCATCTTAGCTGAGGAGCCATCCTTTGACTTCAGCTCAAGTTACTTTACGACCTACCCAGGCAGCCATGGGTGGTAGTCAGTCAGCTAGAGGATGCCCTAGAGGGGGAGGTCGAACAGGTGGAGGTCAGGCCCGTATGTATGCCTTTCCAGCCAGGCTAGATACTATAGCCTCCAATGCAGTGATCGCATGTATTGTCTCAGTCTGTTGCCAAGATCATTTGGCTTTATTTGACCCTAGTTCTACATATTTCTATGTTTCTTTATATTTTGCCCATTTCCTGAATATGCCCCGTGAGTCTTTAGTTACATATGTTCATGTGTCTACTCCGGTGGGCGATACTATTATTGTGGACCGTGTGTATCTGTTGTGTGTGATATCTATTGTGGGCCTGGAGACCCGAGTGGACCTACTGTTACTCAGCATGGTTGATTTTCATTTGATATTGGCCATGGACTGGTTATCTCTGTGTCATGCCTTTCTTGATCGTCACGCTAAGACCATGACCTTAGCTATGCCAAGATGTTTGAGGGTTGGGTGGAGAGGTTCTGCTGATTATGTGCCTAGCAGGGTGATTTCCTACCTGAAGGATCACGGTATGGTTGAGAATGGGTGTTTATCGTATATGGCTTTTGTGAGGGATGTTAGTGGCCAGACTCCCGTTATTGATTCGGTTCCTGTGGTCTGTGATTTTCCGGATGTGTTTCCTACAGACCTGTCAGGTGGTAAATGTGTTTCCTGCAGACCTGCCAGGCATGCCACCTGACAGGGATATTGAGTTTTGTATTGACCTGGTGCCAGGCACTCAACCTATTTCTATTCCACCTTATCGTGTGGCACCAACAGAAGTAAAGGAATTAAAGGAGCAACTTCAAGAAGTCCTAGACAAAGGGTTCATTCAGCCTAGTGTGTCACCTTGGGGTGCACCGGTGTTGTTTGGAAAGAAAAAGGAGGTTCTATGAGTATGTGTATTGATTATCGGTAGCTGAACAGGGTTACAGTGAAGAATCGGTGTCCCTTGCGTCGTATAGATGACTTTTTTAATCAGTTGCAGGGTGCCGGGGTATTTTTCAAGATTGACTTGCGTTTGGGCTATCATCTGTTCAAGATTCAGGGGCCAGACATCCCGAAGACTGCTTTTAGGACTAGATATGGTCATTATGGGTTTTTGGTTATTTCATTCGGGCTGACCAATGCCCCAGCAGCCTTTATGCAGTTGATGCACAGTGTATTCCGGCCTTATCAGGATTCTTTCATCATTGTGTTCATTGACGAAATCTTTGTGTAATCCCGATCTCGGGAGGATGATGAGAAGCATTTGAGAGTTGTGCTTCAAACCTTGAGAGAGAAGAGACTATATGCAAAATTTTCGAAGTGTGAGTTCTGTCTTGATTCAGTAGCATTCTTGGGGCACGTGGTGTCCAGTGATGGTATTTAGGTTGATCCGAAGAAGGTGGAGGTGGTGTAGAGTTGGCCTAGACTATCATCAACTACTTAGATTCGCAGTTTCCTTGGTTTGGAGAAGTACTATCGCCGATTCGTAGAGGGGTTTTCATATATTGTATAACCTATGATCAGACTGACCCAGAAGGGTGCTCAGTTCAGGTGGACTGACGAGTGTGAGGGGAGCTTTCTGAAGATTATCTCAACATTTACTACAGCTCAAATATCGATTTTGCATACGGGTTAAGGTTCTTATACAATTTTATGTGATGCCTCGAGAGTTGGCGTTGGAGCGGTTTTGATGCAGGACGGTAGGGTGATTTCCTGCACGTCCAGACAATATAAGGTGCATGAGAACAATTATCCAATGCACGATCTTGAGCTAGCAGCTATTGTTCACGCCTTCAAGATTTGGCGTCATTATTTCTATGGACTGCATTGTGAGATTTTCAGTGATCACAGTAATTTGCAGCATCTGCTTAAGCAGAAGGATCTGAATTTGCGTCAGAGGAGGTGGTTGGAGCTTCACAAGGACTATGACCTCACTTTTTTATATCATCTGGGGAAAGCCAATGTAGTGGCTGATGCCCTGAGTCACGAAGCGAAGAGTTTGGGGAGTTTATCCTACCTTCCAGTAGCAGAGCGACCTTTAGCCCTTACTGTTCAGGCTTTAGCAGGTCAGTTGGTGAGGTTGGATCTATCAGAACCTCTGTGGGTATTGGCTTGTGTAGCCTCCAGGTCTTCTCTTTATGATCAGATCTGAGCACGCTAGTATGATGATCAACATTTCTTGTTCTTCAGGACAAGGTCCGACGCGGTGATGCCACGGATGTGGTTATTGGTGATTGTGGGGTCATGAGGATGTAGCACCGGATTTTTTGCATTCCCAATGTGGATGGGCTTCGAGATTTGATTCTAGCTGAGGCCCATAGTTCACGGTATTCCATCCAACTGGGTGCCACGAAGATGTATCAGGAATTGAGACAACATTATTGGTGGAGGCGGATGAAGAGAGATATTGTTGAGTTTGTGGCTCGGTGTCTCAACTGTCAGCAGGTTAAGTATGAGCACAAGAGGCCAGGTGGACTGCTTCAGAGATTTGATATTCCGGACTGGAAGTGGAAGCGGATAACCATGGACTTCGTAGTTGGACTCCCATAGACTTCGAGGAGGTTTGATGATATATGGGTTATTGTGGATTGGATGACCAAGTCTGCGCACTTTATTCCTGTTGGTACTACTTCTTCTTCGAAGCGGTTCGCTATGATTTATATCAGGGATATTTTCCGATTGCATGGGGTTCCAGTTTCTATCATTTCTGATAGATGTACAAAGTTCAGATCTTAGTTCTTGAGTACAGTGAGAGTTGGGTACTCAGGTCGAGTTGAGTACGGTATTTCATCCTCAAACCGACGGGCAGTCGGAGCGTACGATTCAGATTATGAAAGATATGTTGCGTGTATGTGTTATTGATTTTGGGGGTTCATAGGACCAATTTCTGCCACTCGCGAAGTTTGGATATAATAATAGTAATCAGTCGGGTATCTAGATGGCTGCGTATGAGGCTTTATATGGTAGGAGGTGCATATCTCTAGTTGGTTGGTTTGAGCAGGGCGAGGCTGGTCTCTTGGGAACAGACTTGGTTCAAGATGCGTTGGGTAAGGCAAAGTTGATTCAGGAGCGGCTTCGCATGACACATTCTAGGTGGAAGAGTTATGCGGACAGAAAGGTCCGGATGTGTCTTTCAAAGTTGGGGAGAAGGTGCTGCTGAAGGTGTCACCCCTGAAGGGTGTTATGAGATTCGGGAAGAGGGGAAAGCTGAGTCCCCGTTCATTGGGCCTTTTGAGGTGCTTCAGAGGATTAGGGCGGTGGCTTATAGACTTGCCATGTGTCGGTGCTCCAGAAGTATGTTGTTGACCCATCTCATGTTTTGGACTTCAGTACGGTTCAGCTTGGGGGTGATATGTCATATGAGGTAGAGCCAGTGGCTATTTTGGATCTTCAGGTCAGACGATTGAGGGCTAAGGATATAGCTTCAGTGAAGGTTTGGTGGAGAGGTCGGCCGGTGGAGGATTCCACCCGGGAGACCAAGCGGGAGATGCTGGACATATATCCCCACTTATTCGAGACTCCATGTATGTTTCTAGACCCGTTTGAGGATGAAATTTTGTTTAAGAGGGGGGAGGATGTAATGAACCGGCCGGTCGTTCCATGAGATTAGCCTCGTTTCCCCCATTTCTGCTTTATCATATGTTTCTTAACCTATTTATGTTGTGTTGGCTCGGTTGGTTTCGGTTCGGAGTGGTCGTGGTGAGAATTGAGACACTTAGTCTCTTAAATTAGCTTAATAGTTGAAAAATTCATCCGGGCCCGTATAGCTTCGTTAAGTTATTTGGGACTTAGGAGTGTGTTCAGAATGAAGTTTTGATGTCCGGCGTAGAATTAGGCTTGAATGGGCGGAAGTTAGTTTTTGGTGATTTCCGGTCGGTAGTGGAAAATAGGTTATAGGGGTTGGAATGGAATTGCGACAGTTGGAGCAGGTTTGTAATATCATTTTGGATATGTGTGCTAAGTTTCAGGTCAATCGGACGTGTTTTGGTTGGTTTCGGCATAGTTGGTGAAATTTAGAAGTCTCAAATTTCGTAGGCTCGAATTTGATGTGAGTTTTGTGTATTCGTGTTGTTTTTGGTGTTTCGAAGGCTAGACTAAGTTTGAATGATATTATGGGGTGTGTTGGTAGGATTGGTTGACATCCCGGGGGCCTCAGGTGTATTTCAGATGCTCAAACGGGCACTTTTTGGTCTTAGGAAGTCTGTTGTTGTCTAGTGTTTTAGCAGCAGTGATTTCTTCACTGCGATCGCGTGGACTCATCCGTGATCACGTAGAGTAAAAGATTGGGGCAGTCATTTTTGTTCTATGCGATCATGTGGTTAGGATTGCGATCACATAGGTTGGTCAGGTAAAGCAACGCGATCGCGTGGGTGTTGGCGCGATCGCGTAGAGGTTCTGAGGCGCGTGTGTGGGTCGAGAGTTATTCTATGCAATCACGTGTATTGGTATGCGATTTCATTGAGTGGTCTCGTCTGTGCATCGCAATCGCGTGGCTAGAGTTGCGATCGCACTGACAGGATTTTAAGTGCTGGGCAAAATGTTTAAAAGCCTATTGTTGCGAAATTTTTCATCATTTTCCTCCATTGTCAAGCGAGTAGATATCTAATTGAAAGGGTTTGAAGAAGAAATAAAAGGGGCTCTCTTGGAGGTAAGGTTTCTAACTTAATAACTCGTTTCTATATCGTTTTCTAGGTAATTAAACCGGAAAAGGGTTGAAATTAAACCCAAAATTGGGGAAGAAAGGTGCATGGAATTTGGAATTGTTTTTTGAGGATTTGAGTGGGCAATTGTGGTCCGATTTTAGTGTTCTTGGTATGTATAGAATCGTGCGAGGGCAAGGATTGTAGTGATGTAAATTTTATCAAATTTCGAGACACGAGCTTGGGGCTCAGGGCTCGGGTTTGGCTGAATTTTGAGAACTGTCTTAAAATTTTTATCTTTCGATTGAGTTTTGTTGCGTTAGCGTATATTGATGATGCTAATCCGGTTTTGTTTAGATTCGGAGCATTGGGAGCCAATTCAAGGGGCAAGCGCATTGCAGAGTAGCTTTTGGGTTGTTTTGAGGTAAGTAACGATTGTAACTCTAAACCTGAAGGTATGACAGCCTGTTATTTGATATTGTGTTGATAAATGAGGTGACACACATACTAGGTGACGAGAGTGGGGCGTGCACCGATAGAGATTGTGACTTGGTCCGTCCCGTAGCAACTATTAAGTCGTGTATTCGATTTGAATCCTTACGACATTCTGTCTTTCAGAAGTTTATACTTTTTGATTGGTTGTGAGCCATGTATGAGGCCTTGTGCCAATCTATTTAGACCCTCAGGGGAATTTTCCATGTTTGGGGCCTTCTTCCGCCTCATTTACACCGTCAGGGGGTACTTTTACACTATTCTGTAAATTGTGAACTCAGTCATTGTTTCCTAATTGTTGTTATTTTTACTGTTATCACACTGCTTTGAAAACTTTAAAAGTATTTTGGATTGAGTCCCGTAAGTCGAGATAAATTTCCCAAGTTGCTTGTGAGGGTGACTGAGTCAGGCAGAGAGCCGAGTATGTGGGGATAATTAGGGACGGGATGCACGCTGCAGCAACATATGTGTTATATAGTATATGTGGATCGGGCTGCACGATGCATCAATATAGATTATATATATATGGATCGGGCTGCACGCCGCAGCAATATATGTTATATATTGATCCGGCTGCACTCCACAACAATATACATATTGGATCAGGCTGCATGTCGCAACACATATAGCACTTCTGAAGGAGCCCCTCCACGAGTCTGTACACCCCCAGTGAGAGCAGTCAACTATTATATGGACCGTGCTGCATGCCAAAGTAATATATGTTATATATATGGATCGGGCTGCACGCCGCATCAGTATATATATATATATATATATATATATATATAAAAAAATGCAGTGGAGCGGGTTGCCCGCCGCAACAGTTATGTGTGTTCATTGTACTTGCTAAGTACGAGTATTAAGTGAGAGTATGGGATACTGATAGTGGAGTCACGAGCGACTGAGAGGATTGCCCGAGAGACCTTATTGTGAGTGATATTATGCCCGAGGGGATTATTTTTTATGAAATGTTATTTTCACTCTTCTTTACAATGAGCCTCTGATAATAAATGTTGGATAAAAGTTTTCTTACGAGATTTTTAAATAGAAACCGGAGTTTTTATGAAACATTTGGATTTGTAGATTTCAGACTTGATTTTTTCATTTCCACTGTTATTCATTATATGGGTTTACATTATTTAAATGCTCGTCACTAAACTTATGTTTTTAGTTACATTGATTACTTACAGAGTTGGTGTACTCACCTTACTCCCTGCACCTCTGTGTGCAGATCCAGGTACCGGACCATCTCACTAGTTGATTTTCAGAAGAGCTTGGAGTTGTTCGAGGATAGAGGTAGCTGCTCGGCGTCCCCAGCTCACCTCCTTTCCTTCCCTCAGATAATAGTTTCTTTTGGTATTTTTTACCTCAGACTTTCGTTTTAGCAAGTCACTTTGTTGTATATTATATTTTCATTCTTAGATGCTCATGACAGTTGACTCCAAGTTTTGGGAAAGTGTGTATTTTGTTTTATCTCTTTCTGATGTATTTTTCTAAAATCTGTTGGATTTTTGGGGAAATTATGATATTTATATTGATAGTATGAAATGGTTGTCTAGCCTAGTTCCATTATAGGCGCCATCACGGCCGATTGGGATTTGGTGTCATGACAAAGGGCTATCAAATCTAAATATTTAGAGCAGGGTCTGATCGAGCTTGAGGGGAAGACGAGGAAAAGAGTCGTCGACTGCCAGAATGTTGAGGGAAGCGCATGAGGACATCTAGCGAGAGTATACCTACTGTTGGGCATGCACAACATGGGGAACCTGATCGATAGAGCCAAGAAGATCAATACTGGGGAAGGTTCTTCTAGGAGCAAATAGATTCGATTTACCTGTTTTTTCCAGATGTAATAAGGCCGAGTGCCATTAATGACTTATCTTATTTAGTGTAATTTTAGATTCATCTACTTTTAAATTAATGAAATGAGGCAATTATTGGCACTAAATTTCTCCAAATCAACTTGTCGCTAGGCTTAACTCGGGCACAACAAGGCTCCCAAATTAGGATGCGAATTTACATTCCCGCACTATATGTTTAATATTGAAAATACTCTTTTTTGAACCATTACTTTCTTGGTTACTTTTATTTTTCTTTCTTTCTTTCCTTTTTAATTATTCCCATTCCCCAAGGTTGGTTCACGCATACTGGAATTATCAGCTTATCATACCAAATCCAGGGGCCCTCCACCTTCTCCTCCTCCAAGGAAAAGGGAAAGATAAAAAGGATGATATGAATGGCATAAGAACAGACAACACTGCACATGCTGAGAACGGGTAAACTTCCAATGGTCGGGGAATTCAGGCCCCAAATGATTTGGTTTTACGGTTTGAACGAAATATTCTTGCACTACAGGGCGAGCTTCGGCAGGTCCGTAACTTTGCAAATCTCTCCCTCACATTAAATGTCCCAGTCACCCAGAACCCTGCACCACCTCAGAACACACCCAACAAACACCCACAGAATTCTCCAGCACCTCACCAGTACACAACCCCTCCTCACAATCAGCATCTCCCTACTAAGTACCCACAAAACACCTACCATACTCCCCAATATACCCCACATTTTATTCCCGAACCCCAAAACTCCACCAATGATCATCATTATGCCAAAATTATTGGCCTTCACCAGAACAAACCTATATACGTAGAAAACATAGCTCACCTCTCTCAACCAATCTCTTACACACAAAATTTTGCTGAGAAGGACCTACTCATAAAGAAAATGGCTGAAGAGCTCAAGAAGTTGACAAGTCGGGTTCAGGGTGTTGAAGGGGGTAAAGGAATAAAAGGTCTTAACTATGAGGATTTATGCATACAACCGGATGTGGATTTTGGAGGGTTACAAACCTCCTAGGTTCGAAATCTTTGACGGAACAGGTGATCCCAAGGTTCATCTGAGGACTTATTATGACAAGCTCGTGAGGGTCAGAAAAGAGGAAAGGATTCGAATGAAGATCTTCATGAATAAGTCTTACTGGAGATACCCTGTCCTAGTACATAAGCCAGAATCCTCAGAAGTGGACCAACTGGGTGAGCATGGCATCCGATTTCAAGGATAGGTTCAGATAAAACACAGAGAATGCACCAGATATTTTCTATATTCAGAACCAAAAAAAGAAGGAAACGAAGACTTTCCGCGAGTATGTTAATCGATGGAAGTCCGAAGCAGCCAAGGTTAGACCAGCATTGGACGAGGAAAAGATGAACAAGTTCATTGTCCGGGCATAGGATCCACAGTTTTATGAACGACTAATGGTCATTGGGAACCATAAATTCTCCGATATCATTAAACTCGGAGAAAAGATTAAAGAAGGTATTAAAAACGGGATAGTAACAAATTTAGAGGCACTGCAGGCCATGAATAAAGCATTGTAATGAGGTGGTATATCGAAGAAGAAAGATGTGGGAGCATTTATGGTTGCCCAAGGACCCAAAAATCCATTTGTATACTAGACCCCTCCAATCACATACCAAACACCTCCCCCCACATACCAACCATCACCTCCCAGATATTACCAACCTACTACCGCCTACCACACCTATAACACACTGTCCGATCACAAATAAACCTCATGCGACCGCACTGCTCTGACTTATCTCACTTCGCGATCGCGGACCATTAGTGGCGATCGCATATAAAAATTTCTGCTTCCTCACCAAGGAGACTAGAACCAAGAAAATGCAGTAGCAACAGTAGTCCTTTTAAGGCGAAACACACTCCGTTAACCAACCGAAACACACCCGAGGCCCTCGGGACTTCAACTAAACCTACCAACACACCCTGTAACATAATTCAAACTTATTTGAGCCCTCGAAACACCAAAAACAACGCAAAAACACCAAAATCACATCAAGTTCAAGCTTATAAACTTTGAAACTTCTAAATTTCGCCAAGGATGCCGAAACCATCCAAAACACATCTCATTGACCTAAAAAATTGCACACATATCCAAAATTACATTATGAACCTGCTCCAATTCCCGGAATTCCATTTCGACAGGGATAGCTTATTTTCCCCTGCCGACCGAAAATCGCCAAA
The DNA here is from genome assembly GCA_005239505.1 of Nicotiana paniculata. Lineage (NCBI taxonomy): Eukaryota > Viridiplantae > Streptophyta > Magnoliopsida > Solanales > Solanaceae > Nicotiana > Nicotiana paniculata. The sequence continues at coordinate 11,294 of ML349325.1, read as the reverse complement.
AACTAATTTTGGCCAATTCAAGCCTAATTCTACACCGGACGTCAAAACATCATTACGAGCACACTCCTAAGTCCCAAACAACCTAACGAAGCTATTAGAGTCAAAAATCTACATTACGATATCATTTACCAATAAGTCAACTCCTAGTTGACTTTTCTAACTATTAAGCCAATTTGAGAGACTAAGTGTCTCAGTTCTCACCACGACAACTCCGAACCCGAACAAACCAACCCAATACAACATAAATAGGCTAAGAAACATATGATAAATAGAAACGGTGGAAACGGGGCTAATCTCACGGAACGACCGTCCGGATCGTTACATGAAGCTTCTAAGTTGCTCGAGGAGATACATGATGGGTCCTGCGCCCCAGATATGAATGGCTTTTCCCTGTCCAAGAAGATACTCAGGGTGGGTTCCTTTTGGATGACCATGGAAACGTATTTCATCCGATACGTTTAGAAGTGTTATCAATATCAAGTACATGCAAATATGATAAAAGTGCCACCAAACGAGCTTAATGCAACAAGCTCACCTTGGCCTTTTGTCGATTGGGGAATGGATATCACTGGTCTGATCGAGCCCACTGCCTTAAATGGGAATCGATTTATTTTAGTGGCTATCGACTAATTCACTAAATGGGTTTAAGCCGCATCTTTAGAATCTGTGACTAAGAAGGTCGTTGCGGATTTTGTTTACGATCGAATTATCTGTCGGTTCGGGGTTCCAGAGTCCATCATTACTTACAATTCCACCAATCTGAACAGTGATCTGATGAAATCCATGTGCGAGACTTTCAAAATCAAGCACAAGAATGCCACCGCATATAGGCCCCAAATGAACAGAGATGTGGAAGCTGCTAAGAAAAACATCAAAAAGATACTAACGAAAATGGTAGAGAATCACAAACAATGGCACGAAAAGCTACCATTCACCTTACTAGGATACCGTACCACAATCCGCACATCAACTGGGGTAGCCATGTGGGTTTGGTCACAATTTAATAAAATTTCATTTCCCCCATAATCAGAACCTGGGGCAGAATTTTGAGGAGGACCCAAAAAATTCCGAAGCAAGTTCAACTAATCGCAGTATATAGGGTAGTCAGAAGTGTTATTCAATTAACTGGTGAAAAATTTTTAGGAGGACCCTCAAAATTCTATTGCAGTATCAGTCGCAATGTCTTTGATCGTGTCACAGTCACTGGTTCATCTAACCAATTTCCAAACTAGTTTACTATGTCTTCGAAAATTATGCATACATGCTTTTGAACATAAACTCTGCTTTAGAGAATGCTACCCCGATAATTTGAACATGATATTTAGACGGAACAGAGCAAAGCAAGCAAGAAGAAAAAGACACGAACCACCCTTCGTCTGCAAAAGTCATGACTTTTCTTTGAACGTATGTATAAGGAATATGCACACCTTGGTATCACAACCTTCATAGAAATAAAGATACCAGACTCACTTCCGGCTAAGAAACACTCTGCTATCACTTATTATTCATTGCATGCGACTAAGCCCTATCTCAATCTTTCATGAGGCTAAGCCCTGCCTCCCTACTTGCATAAGGGAAAGCTCTGCCTTCTATTTGCATGAGACTAAGCTCTGTCTCAACCTTGCTTGAGGCTAATCCCTTCCTCTCTATCTGCATAAGGCTAAGCTCTGCCTTCCTTCTGCATGAGACTAAGCCTTGTCCTGAACTTTGCATGAGACTAAGATCTGTCTTAATTTTTCATGAGGCTAAGCCCTACCTCCATATCTGCATAAGGCTAAGCTCTGCCTTCCCTCTGCGTGGGACTAAGCCTTGTCCCGAACTTGGCATGAGACTAAGTTCTGTCTCAGTGAGGCCAAGCCCTGCCTCTCTATTTGCATGAGGCTAAGCCCTACCTCTCTACTTGCATAAGGCTAATCCCTATCCCGAACATTGCACGAGACTAAGCCATGTCCTGAATCTTGCATAAGGCTAAGCAATGCCTTCTATTTGCATGGGACTAAGCCTTGTCCCAAATCTTTGTACGAGACTAAGTCTGAAGGGACCATCGTCATAGCCGGAAGACACCATGCCATGGCCTAAGGATCTCTCAAACTTGCATATCATTATTCAAAGGCGTCATGGTTCGGAGGCACCATTTTGATGGCCCGAGAACACCATTTCCTCCTCAACCGTCCGAAGACAATTCCCATTGTCTGAAGGGAATTCACATCACGTTTAAAACCTTGTGTCCGATCTTGTGCCCTGTCCCAAAAGGAAATGTGGACAATTCAAGAATTAAAAGTTAGAGTCAATAAGTCCTATAGGCATAAATTCTAAGTGATTCAGATTTCCAGTAGTGTACAAGAAGCGTTGAAACTTTAGGATAACAAATTTCCAGATTAAGGCGTTACAAATGTAGGCATGGCATCTATAATATTCGTGCAAGGAGGCAGCAAGACTGTTCAAGACCCCAGGGTTAACGATGTTTATCAGGCTGTCTAAAACGAGTAATAGAATCCTATAGGTAGAATTTCTAAGGGTTGACAATTGAAATTGATTTTATAGTACTTTATTCCTATAGGCATGTCACCTAAGTCTATAAATGCAACGACGCAATGAAGTAATTGGTTAGTTGATTTAGATCTTAGAGTCATGATATCTAAAGGAGGAGCGTATTAAGAGCAACAGAAGAATCTGGTTGACTGATTAATTGAAACCCTATAGTGATGGTATCTAGATGGTAATTGCAAAAAGTGTGCGTAATAGTAGACTTATAAACAGGTATAGCGAATACTTTAAACATGCTTCAGACAGGTTGAGTGAAGTGTGTGTGATTTACTAGAAGCATGATTTCAATGGGTGTGCAGAATAGGAGCATGTCAATGAATATCGAAACAAGATATTTAAATCCTATAGGCAAATTCTCTAACCCTTCATGCAAAAATAAGAATACCCCAACCCTCTTTTTCAATAATCCCCCCCCCTCCCCGCGTTTGTGTACAAATTATTGCAGGCCTAAATAATGAATATGAGTATAAATATTACATACTGAACAAGTGCTAGCCCAATAGTAGGCCCAAATGAAAACAAACTAGCACTGCCAGGGCTTTCAACAGACTCATTATCACTGAAATAGCAGACCCAGATCCAGATGCATCTCAAATAGGAGAGTGTATCATTTGCATAGCCTAGGGCCACGCATGAACTCAAACAAAACTCAGAAATTACAGATAGAACTCTTAGCAATTTAAGCTATTGTACCATGCATAGAAACTAATTAAACAACCTTGAAGTAATAACACATATGAACAGGGATACATGACATTCAACAAGATTCACATAGAAGCATATTGGCACTTTATTTTTTAGAAGATAGGGCGACATGATTGGTCAAACATGGGCTTAAGCATCAAACACGGAGAAAAAGTAAAACTTATTCTCCCCATGACATGAAAAACTAACAATGTAGGTTCATAACAAGTGGATGAGTATACCATGCATAACATTAGTAGAGTTGAAGAGGAAGGTCACTTAGATTAACATGATAAGAACATATACATGCTTAGTTTTCCCTACAAAATTTTTTATAGTAAAGCACGAGCCAAGGATAGCCGAAAAGCGACTCAAAAATTAGGAGTATAAGGCTTGAGTGTCTGATATAGTCATAGTCAATGAATGGAAATTACACATAGTAAACAAACAAGTAGGCATGGTCTAGGACAGTCAATAGGAGCCTAATCTACTTAGTATAACACATAGATTCTAAGTTCTATAGAATTCCTGGTAAATATGAAAGTCAGGGGACAATTGAGAGGGTCAGAATTCACAATAGGCAAAGAATACATTGTCACATGAATGCTAGATGCTGCATTTCTTCTTACAGACTATAAGTTGTATCAAACAACACAGGACTGAACCAACCACGGAACATACATTAAGCACATAATTGGATGTCACCACAATTAGGAATTCGTCACATTTAAAGTATTGGAACACATGTGTTGGTCTATCATAAGAATGCAAAACAAAGTAGAGATAAATTGAAGGGGAACAACAGGTAAAATGCATTCGAACACACATTGGGGTAACCATGCTTGAGAGTCAGAATCAAAGTTAAACTTTAGGAAAGTTCAGCTACCAGGGGAAGATTGAGCTTCAATAATAACATCAAATCAGACAAGTATACAAGTAACAACATGCTGATTCAAAGTAGTTTCAAGGATACAACATACAAAATAGGACTTCAAGCGAAAAAAGAATGAAATTGCGAGGGCTAATGGTACTTACCAAATACTAATTGACAAGCGAGTAAACAAATAACAATTTCAGCAATATCTCGAATGTTAGTAGAAAAATATACAGTAGAACCCGGAATCTCAGTGCATCAGAGTTCCCAAGTACTTCAAATGAACCCTGAGCAGTGCTCACATTGAGAAAGTTCGATTAGTTGAATTCCATTCGCCCTGGCTTTCATCCGGCCACGAGCTTAAGTTTCAGGATAGTATAGGACGAATGAGAGTTAGAATACAGTGATTCAGGTTTGCCTAAAAGGAATTAGGGGATAGGTTTATATAGTAGTAAAATTTAAACAAATAAAAAAATAAACACAGCCCATTAAACATAATAAAGGAAATAATAGAATGCAGAATAAATTTAAAATCGGATTAGGAGAAAAATTAGGTAAGCCCTTCTAACGACCCGACCGGTTGTTTTGCGTATCGGACCCCGTTCCCCTAAATAAGACTTTCCGTGCGGACTTCAGTGATTCATGACTTGCGGGATGGGTTGTTCGGGATTCAGAAGTGTATAGAGTAAGATAGGAACACTTGGTTCCTTAAGATTGTCTTTTAAGGCCAAGGCTACTTCGGTCAACATTCAGAGTAAACAACCCCAGAAACAAGTTTCGCCGATTCCAGTAGCTTCACATGATAATTTTGGACTTGTGCGTATGTCCGGAATGGGTTTTGGATGACCCGGGAGCGTTTCGACGCCAAATAGAAAAATAGAGTTTCCTTAAGTTCATAATTCGGGTTGGAACGTGTTTTTGAGTTATCGAGGTCCGAACGCAATTCTGAGACCGGGACTAGGTATGTTATGTCATTTATGACTTTCTTGCAAAATTTTGTGTCATTCTGAGTAGTATAGGTCGGTTCGGCGCATTGAAACCAAATTCAAGAACTTGAAATTTCTTAAGTTTGATTCTAGGGGTTTTGAGGAGTGACTTTGGGTTTTAGCATGGTTTTGGGTATTCCGAAGGCTCGAGCAAGTCCGTGATACAATTTAGGACTTGTTGGTATAAGTGCATGGGGGTTCGGGTGGGCCCAGGGGCCTCTCGGACACCAAATGGGGCCAAAAACCAGCAGTCTCAGCTACTGGTGCACCAGGTCTGGTGTGAACGCAAGTGTGGTTTCCCAGGTCGCAGGTGCGACTCCTTGGGGAAAATCCTACCATCGCAGGTGCGTACCTTTCTCCGTAGGAGCGGATCCGCTGGTGCGGAAAACCAACTGTAGGTGCGATCCCCATGCTTCTTGCCAAAGTCCGCAGGTACGACTAATGGCTCGCAGGTGCGGGACCACAGGTGCGGTCCTCGAGCCGTAGGTGCGAAGTCACTGGAGTCAGTAAGCCCATTAAGTCGGGACTTAACCATTTTTCACCACTTTCTTTTCCTCCATTTACGATTTTGAGAGCTTTCAAGAGGGTGTTCAGCCTAGCTACAAAAGGTAAGTAATTTCCATTTAAATGTTAGATTATTACACTAAATATTAAGAAGATTACCGCCTAATTAGTGGAAAACAAAGGAGTTAGAGTGAAAACCTAGGGTTGATGAATTTTAGAGAATTTCACCACTGTTCTACCATGCAATGATGTAAAAACTATATATTAATGACCCTTAGGCTATGGGTGAGTATTTTCTCCAAAAATTTCCGGAATCCGAGCATTTGGGCCCGGGGGTGTATTTTGGGATATCTTCAAGAAAGATGAATAGGCTAAGCTAGTAGAAGAATTTCATACTTTTGAGTGTATATTGACGTATTTATATAATATTTGACTAGTTTTGAGTCCTCGGGTGTAGAGTTTGGAGGTTCCGGCGCGTTCTTGACCCGGAAATAGGTTCCACGTGAGGTTAGTCTCCTTTCTAACCTTGTAAGTGGGAATTGTCCCCATAGGTAATTATAAATGATTGAATTGTCCTTAATTGCGGGGGCTACACACGTACAAAGTGACGAGAGTCCATGCGTAGCTACTACTTTGTTATGCTGGGCAGTCTCTAGGACTCACAAGCATGCTTATATGCCTTATTTATATCCATGCATGTATTTCTAGACGATTATTATCCTTGAAACTAGCATGAAAAAAATGGAAGGTTATACTAATATTGATGTTTCCTTGAACTCTATATTTCCTAAAATTACTGATAAACTCTGTGTATGTATACGAGCACCTGTGTCGCATGTATGATCCGTGAGCGGGGTAGCCTTATATCATGTCAACCGCGTTGCAGGATCGATTCGCGATCGGGGTAATAGATGCATCTATGGTTCGAGCTGTTTGACCCTTCGGCAGTGCACATTTAAATTTGTCGCGTCGCTTAGGTCGTACGCCTCGGCATACTATATGCTATGTATTTGACTGAGAGTCTTATTAATATTGCCAAATGAATTGTTCTATGTGGTAGGGGGTTTGGACTTGTATTAACAGTTGTTATTTGACACTTGCGGTAGGTGGTAGTCCATATACCTGATATTCCATGTGTACCTGATTTACGAAATTGTTAATCCTGATGAGTATTCTGTCTACCTATCATCACTACTTCTTCGCCTTTGGATGGGATACTCATTGGGTACATATTTGTTATATGTACTCATACTACGCTTCTGTACTTAATTGTACAGGTTTTGAGGCTGGTACATATGGTTATCATACCGGAGCGCGATCTCGAGAGTACCTACCGGGCTAGACTACATGATAAGCTGCTCTTCCCGGCGTTCCTCAGCAGCACTGTGGAGTTCCTATTATTTTTTGGATATTTTGTCTACCCCTTTCAGACAAATTGTATATTATTTTGTGTACTTTGTACATTCCACTAGTCGCCTCTGGACTTGTGACACTAGGTCTTGGCACGGATAGTTGGTTTTCTAATATTTTGCTACATTACACCCGTTGGAAATTGATCTTTTGAGTTCATTTAATCAAATTGCATTACTTGACTGTTTTCTTTAAATGATTTTTTAATCAAAAATTTATCAAGTACGTATATATTTAAACAAGTGAAGAAATCTCACTAGTAAATGATGTTGGCTTGCCCGACTCCGGTATTGGGCGCCATCACAAACTGGATTGGAATTTGGACCGTGACAACCCTAGTTCATGATGGAAAACCAAATAGCAAAAAGTTCTCACTGAATCGAACCCATATAACCTGGTGGTAAATGTATCAAGTCAACAACATGACGATAATACAGAATCAGAGTCGAATGAACGCATGTTGATGAACTTCCGTAAATAACTCAGTACCAAACACATTATAATGCTCAGGAGATGGTAATAATCTAGATGTGTGCAAGAAAGGAAAGGAAACATTGAAAATTTCCATGTGATATCATATTGTGATTGGGATTCGAGTGAGGTGGCTAGGGTTTGTGAAGTGAGGGGAGGGTTTAAGAGAATATAGAGGCGACTGCTGAGGGGAAATGAGTTTAGTGTTTGGGTGATGGGGTATAAGGAAAGGGGTTTGTTTATTACGAGTCATTTATCCTTAGTGATCAATGGCCAAGATCAAATGGGAAGAGAGGCGGATCGTTTGAACGGGTCACGACCGGGTTGGTCACAAGGGTCGTGTGGACTGTGCTATCATTATTGGGCCAAGGATTTTAGGATATTTGGGCCGGGAGATGTTGCTACCCCCGCCATCCGAGGCTGTGGCAGAGGTCGGGGGAGGGCACCGACCCGAAGTAGGGGACGAGGGCGTCCCAGAGTTGCTCAATTAGCACCTCCAGAGGACCCTATCATCGAGGAGCAGGATTAGGTAACTCCAGCAGGCCCTGCCCCAGTAGACTTCATGGCTGCACCGGGCTTTCAGGAGATCATGGGCCGTATGATGCGGTTCATGGACACTGTGACCCTGGCTGGTTTATTTCCTGCGGATCCTTCCACTTCTCAGGCGGTTTTGTGGTTAGGATAGGAATATACCTATTCACCGTGCTTAATTAAATAGCGTAATCATAGTGCGTTCTAATAGATTAATTTCATAGGAATAAATACGTTAATTTACTGAGAGTAGGCGAGAAGTGCTTCGGGAGAAGGCTATGAGAGCAATTATTGATTAATTAGCAACCATGAGTGAATTATATGAAAGAGAGTTAATTAGAACACAATACGAATGGTGAATAGATCACAACCCTTGAATATTTGTATATATTGAATACACAACAATTAACTCGTTACTTGATAATTAGTTGTCACGCCCTAAAATCGAGGGACGAGACCGGCGCCTAGCCGAATGAACCCGGTCAAGCGAACCTGATTTGCCTTTCCTTCCCCACGCGTTAGCCCGTGATTTCAATATACATTATTCATGTGAAATAGTCATTTACAACTTAAGCTTAATCTTACAACTTGAATTCATTCCTACTTTTTATCATTACCAACATATGATACCAAAGGCTTACAAATTTCATACAACATTAACAACTTGGACCACGATTCCGAGTCGTACCATTACTTACCCAAAATACATATGTACACTACCCACATTGTGTCTTTGGAGCCTCTACGAATACAAAATATTTATATAATGCTTGCCGGAAATAAGGCCCCGGCTATACCTAACACTACAAAATAAACTAAAAATAAGGAGACATGAGCCACACGTGGCCTCGGGAGGAAGTGGGGCTCACCAGAACAGCTGATGGAAAGGAGATGAGGCACTATTGACGGTGGGTTGAATTACCTACTGTAGATCCACCTACATCCATATAAGAAAATGTAGTTTCCCCGGTAAAATGGACGTTAGTACTGTGGAATAGTACTAGTATGTATGAACAAACTTTATCCCAAGTAAAATCAAACAATACACAAGTAAGAAAGACTAATAGAACCAATCAATCAATGCACGTGGAAAGAAGCAACTCAAATCAACAAGTTTCACAATCTCTCCTTTTCCCCTTTCAACATAACCATATTCAAGAGTTTCCAATATTTTCATTTCGATAGTGATAACGATCACCTTCCATCCTTATTACCTCGGCCACCTTATTACCTCGGCTACCCTTATTACCTCACATCTCATCAAGTTTCATAGATCTTTATTTAATGGTTATAATGATCACATTCCATCCTTATTAGCCCGGCCTCCCTTATTACGTCGGCCACCTTTATTACCTCGGCCACCCTTATTACCTCCCATCTCATTATCCTTATTAGTTCGTGTTGCGGTGCGCAACCCGATCCCACCCGACCATCATATTTCGTAACAACAACCATAAACAATCAAATAACAAGTATTCTTCCTTTCAAGGAACGCAAGTTCATATCAAGAATTCGCTATTTGAGCTCAAGGCACAATGACTCTCACCAAACAGTAATTCATGTACACAGTGTTTCCATAATCGTTCAACTCAGTTACATCATTTCACAATACCCCTTTTCATTACTTACCAAGCACAATTTTTATCCATCATATACATTCCCACAGTTGGGCACATTAAAATTCTTTCATTCATTAACACATACTTTCATATCGATACCCTCGAACATTATGAGCTTTGCACATAATAAGACAGGAACATCAAAACACTTTTCATAATCTCATATAGCACGGTAGTATGACAATCAACTGGGACAATCAGAGAATAAAATCTTTGTCTCAACACATTTAGAACAATCAATTAAAATATTTTGAAACAAGGTACTCATACCTATACTCGGATCCAACAAGTGGAATCTACAAAGGTTAATGTTAGCCATACATACCTGGGTTCGAAATACCTTTCTAACTTTTACTCACAGATCACCGAACCGACTAGTACCGTGAATCTAGTTCACAATTAAACATATTCAACTCAGAATTGGAAATCATGCATACAATTTGAATTCTCTTAAGCATTTTATCGAATGCTATGTGACCCCGTTAGATTACCACCCCTTCTTTGTGAACTTTAGCCCAACCCACTTCCTCCTACTAGATTATGGACATTAATGATCATGCATGCAAGGCATCAACTTATATTTTCAAGAATCAATTCATGAGAGTCCCTTTTTGTTTAATACCTGAAAACCACTGGGAAGGGGTTGGGAATTATTAGTTGTTAGAATGAAGAAGAAGATGATTACTCGAAATTTCCTGGCCTGAGTGACTTTGAAAATCCAATTGATAAAGATGAAGCTTTGTCTCTAAAGAACCCTCTCTCCCCTCTCTCTAATTTTGTTCAGAAAATGGTTTAAAATGAAGGGGAGGGGTGTTTTAATGAATAGGGGTCGGGTTTTAAAAATTAGAAAAATAGGGCCCCACACAAGAATGCGGTCAGGAATGCGATCGCATTCCCAACCTGCGGCACGCAGAGACGACCGTAGAATGGCCCTTAAGATGGGCCAAAATGAAAAACAATCTGCCCAGGTATGCGACCATTATGCGGTCTGTATACACGTTATGCAATCGCATAGTGCGTCGCATATCCTCCCTCCCAAAAATCAAAGGCAACAATGCGACAGCTATGCAGTCCGTAGAACTGAAATGCGATCGCATATTTGACCACATACTTTTCCTAAATGGGGCAGTGATGTGCCAATGTATGCAACCATTATGCGGTCTGCATACCCGTTATGAGATCGCATAGTGCGTCACATAATGCCCACTTTCTGGAAAATTTTATTCTTTAAGTCTCGCGGTACTTTTTACTCACATTAGGTCCGTTTTAAAAATTTCCACAGTAAAAACAACTAGGGCACTCATTAGGGCATTATTTTAAAAAAGAATATTTTACGGGTCTTTACATCCTCCTCCCCCCCCCCCCCCCCCCTAAAAATCATTCGTCCACGAATGAGGATTTTTTAAATCAATTAGTTTTGTAAGCATGATACGCAGCTTCCAAATTTTCACTAACCCCAATATTTCAGAAAGATATCGCTAGAGTTCCCTTTGTAATTATACCTATCTACCTGTCAGAGAGCCCCCGAAACACATTTCCAAGTACCATTACACAGTTTTAATCACCCAAATATCCAATCATATTGTCAACTACATGTGAACAACCATTTTTGACCACACCCAAATTCTATACTATTTTTTGCTATAAATATTAATGTTATATCTAATC
>ML349322.1:783-21209 GCA_005239505.1 Nicotiana paniculata | reverse complement strand
CAGATTTCTTAGACATTTAGAGCCATATCAGTAATCAGATACTTGCAAGTAAAAAAAAAAGAAAGAGAAAATCCATTTGGAGAAAGAGAATTACCAGATCTATGGAAGAAAGGAGGAATTTTGGGTGAAGATCTCGGAACCCAAACTTCAGTGAGGTTTTTGAGTGAAGAACTGAAGTTCTCGCAGCCGGAAATGTACTGAAGAACTGAACCAGTGAACAATTTATAAGAATGACTTTTGCATGAATTGGCTAACTGAAGAACTCAAGAACTGAACCAGTGAACAAGGAACTCGGAAGTCTCTGAACTTTGAAGAGGAAATAATAGGGTGGTGTACTGGTGTATGGTGTGGTGGTACTGTGGTCGACACTCGATCGTTGACGGAACTCGCCACTCGGAACTCGGAAGTTTTGAAGAGGAGAAATTAGGGGTTAGGGAGGAAAATAGGGTTCTGGGCTTCTGGATGACTGAGTACTGACTGGCTGTCTATATTATATTTTTGTTAGGGTAAAGGAAAGTGAAAAACGAAAATAATAAGTTAGGGGTATTATAGAATAAGGGGTATTATAGAATAAGGGTATAGTTGTCTTTTTAGTATATCTTATCGATTTATCGATAAGTCGATAAGCGAAGTGGAAAAAATCGAAATCGAAATCGATAACTCGATAAAAAAAATTTCGGAATCGAAATCGAAATCGATATCGATAAATCGATAACAAATAATCGATTCGATTTATCGATAAACCGATTCGATTGCACACCCCTACTCTAGAGATGATTTTTAAAAAGAGTTTTCTTCCCAAATTCATTGGTAAACAACTTAAACTAGTTTTCGATCAATTTCAATTACTTTTTCATGAGTTTTCACATCAAATCTATGAATTTCAAAGTGGAAATTAGGGGTTTTGAGTAGAATTTTAGGGATTTTGTAAAATTGAGATTTAAACATCGAATTGAGGCCAGATGTTGAAATAAATTATATAATCGGGCTCAAGGGTGAATGGGTAATCGGTTGCTCTGAATCTCAGATTTCGACCAAGTGGGCTCGGGGTTGACTTTTGTTGATTTTTTCAATTTAGCTAAAGATTGAAACTTGTTCATTTGTGCGCAATTTCTAGTTTGGGTTGTCCGAATGATGTTTAATTATATTTGGTTGGTTTTGAGTCATGTTCTAAGGGGAAAAGTCATGGTTGATTGTTGATTTGATTCTGAAAGGATGTAAGTGTCATGTTTAGCTTTGACTTGAGGAAGCTAGGACATGTTTGGTTTATTTTGTCACGACCCAAATCAGAGGGTCGCGACAGGCACTCGGTGCCTTGATTAACCGAGTACCAACATAATATATCTTTCTTATCACACCATAATAGGTAAATGGGTAAGAAGGGTCAGCATGAGATAATTGGAATAAAACATAAGGGAATACCAGACATAGGGCGACCCAACATGATATAGAAACTTATACACATGACATACGACCTATAAGGCCGACATGATCATTTGTACATTCAAAACATATACATTACATCTATCAACAAGTCTCTAAGAGTACATAAATTTCATAAAGGTCGGGATAGGGCCCCGCCATGCCAAAATACAAGTCCAATCATACTGACCAAATAGGCAACTCTGGAGCAAGTGGAGTTCACCAATACCTTCCGCTGAGCTAATAGCCTACTAGAAGGACTGTCAACCTGTCTATCGGGACATGCAGGCATGAAATGCAGCGTCCCCAGGAAAAAAAGACGTGAGTATAAATAAAGTACCGAGTATGTAAGGCATGAAAGAGACATGGTGTAAAGAACTCAACATGTAAGTCTGAATATCTCTATGAATCGTGAAACATTTATAATGTCATGCATATGCATGTAAATGTCATACCATGCAAAGGTATATGAGTACATAACATCATCAAGCCTCAGACATCCCATCATATCATCTCGACCTCTGCGGGCGAAATCATCAACGTATACTAGTTGATCAGGTGGTGATGCGTATATAACACCATAACCTTTACCCATAACCCATATACATATAATATACGCGTATATAATGCCACATGGTCATGAGTCAATGTACATGTATAAATGAATGCAATGCATGAGAAGTAAGTCAATAAGATCTCTTAGAATGCCATAAAATCATTATGCCTTCGATTAATATAATGAAATAAACTTTATCAATTTATGTATTTTCTAATACCCATGAACATATGATAGAATAATAGGACACATTGGGAATCAAGAACATAGGAACCCCAAAAACTTTTATGAATAGTGTCATTTGTGAAAGTTGCGCATTTGCTCATTTCGTTTGTATCATATGGATCATGCCAAAAGAAATAAAGGATAGCCTTAACATACATTTGTCATTTACCTAACCACACGACATCAGTTCAGACTGTTAGTACTTGAATTTACAACAAAAATAAGGGACATTTGTTAAGCTTACGGAAGCTAGAACTCAACATTAATGAGCGACTAGCTCGTCTACGAAATGTCGGACAACACCTCCCCTTATTATTTTTATTATTCTCAAATCCACAAACAAGACCAACATGTCCAGAATTTCAACAAACATATATATATATATATATATATCAATATCTAACCTCACATTCATTAGAATACATCACCGAAATAGTCCACACCATCTCACCCAACAACCAAGTTCTAACTTGTACTTTCCAAGCCTTCTCTTCTTCCAAACACATCAACCACAATAGAAATAGTATTATTAAGTTATTTCTACTGATTTTCAGCCATAAAACAACAAGAATTCAACTCTAAAATAGTCCAACAACTACAACACTTCAACATGAAGTTCAACTTACTCCACAAGTTTCCTTTATCAAATAAACTAGATATACAAAGATGATCTTAAATACATATTGGAGAAGTTAAACCTTACCTTGGCAGCAAGAATACTCATCCAACTAAGCTTTACTTCAAGTTCAAATAGTCTCTTTACCCCAAACAACAAAGTAGAGAGATAACTAGGTGATCTGATCTTCAAGAGAGAAATCACCATACCAACTTGTGGATTTGGTCTTAAACCCTAGGATAACTTTGAGAGAGATATTGAGCTGACATTTTGGAGCTCCTTCACATTGCAATAGAGAGATAGGGATTATGAATTGTTTTCTAAGTTAAATTGAGACATATCTATGCTTATATGGACCCACTAATGGTCTTGGGAAGATGGGTCTTGGGCTGCTCCAATACTCCCATCTCTATCATTTTCCATTCCCTTTTAATTTGATCCACAAACTCTAAGTAGGTGATTCATGTTGGTACTTTTTCAATTTTGAAACATGTGTCTCATCCTCATTAAATAATTTAGACATGTGTCGAGTAGCTCAAGCAAGTAGGACGGAAAGTAAGTTGGTGAAGCAGGCACATCGGGTAAGCAAGCAGCTCGTTTTTATTTGTCTAAAATCTCCTTTTCTCAAGTTTAAGTGAATGCTTCCTAAACCTAGTCGTTTGCATGTTGAATGGAAATATGGGATGTAATATCATTAGATCACTTTATATAATTTCAAAGAGACTCTCATTTCTGAGCTTATATCAATTGACGTACGGCGTACTTTCACGTACGAAAACATAGGGTGTGGGTGTAACATATTTGCTACTTGAATTATGTGTGGGGACGACGTATATGCAAGGTGACTAGTGTATATGTGTTGTCATGGGTTAAAGCATGCAGGGCGGGCTATTTATCTTTATATCATCATTTATTCCATGTTGTATCTCTTTACATGCTTTGATTGCTACATGTCAATACTTGTTATTTATACCTTAACTGTTATCTGTCATTTAGTTGTTACATGTTTCTATTTATTCATTCCTCGATCAATATCTGTTTACCTATTATGTGCTCCTACCTGTATTAATTGAACATCTTCACCATTTCATACCTTTACTTGCCTTTATTTCCTTTACCTTATTTGTTGCACTTTATTATGTTATATCTGATTGCATGAGCCCTTGGCTATTTTTGAGTTAATGATTTGTTGAGGTTAGTGAATATAAGATGTTGGTTGTTCTCTGTTGTACTCGTAGTTCCTTGGTGTTTTGTACGCTTTAGTACCTTTTGTATTGGGATTATGGAATTTGTTGTGTTAAGTTATTAATGATAGTGAATTGATATTGGGAACGGGTTGCGTGCTGCAATATAATAGAAATGAATTGATCATAGGAATAGGTTGGCGTCGCAACAAATATTGATATGATATTAGGATCGGGTTGCATGCCGCAACAGATATTGAAATGATGTTGGAATCGAGTTGCGTGCCGCAATGAGGTATAATGTGTTGTAATTGTTTGTAGTTGTGGTGTTCTATTTTTGTATTGTGATGTGAGGTTATTAGATGATGTTATTTTAAGGCCCTCTGTTAGTTGATCTTCGGGTCCTGTTCTTATGAGTTTATCCCTTTCTCTATATTTTTGTTTCCTTCTATTATGCATTATAGAGTATATGGTGTCAGTTGTACGAATATTACACTTCTGCACTTCTTGTGCAGATTCTGGTGTTAGTCATAGTGGCACATAAAGGAGATTTATCGGATTAGATCTATCCAGGAGACTTGAGGTAGAGCACCACGACGCTCGCAGTCCCTGAAGCCCCCTTCCTTATCTTGTTTTACTATTTAAGGCCCTATAAAATTTTGCCAAGAATTTGAGGTTTTGTGGTGGCGAGGTAGACTAATGTGTTTGGAAGACTTTTTGGGTTGTGAAAAGAATTGTGGAGTTGGTGAAAATTTTGCAGAAAATGGCAACTTTGCGGTCCATTTCGCGATCGTAGATCTGTTTCGCTTGGCGCAGAACCATCGCAGATTGAACCAGAAGAAGCTTGATTTTGGAGGTCATTTTGCGGTCCAATATGCGATCGCATAACCGTTCTGCGGGCCGCACATCCGTTGTATTTCAACAAAAGAAAATTTTGGGAGGAGATTGTGCGGTCCAATATGCGACTGCAAAATTGATCCGCGGACCGCAGAATCAACCGCAGGCTCAGGCCAACCCAATTTTAGAAAACCATTTTGCGGTTCACTTTGTGTATCATATACATGCTTCGCGGTCCAATCTGCGATCGCATACCCGAAACGGAGGTTGGAAATCTCAAAAAATTTACCCGACCCTATTCGAATAAAAAGACATAAAAGGGTCATTTTGAAGCAAAAATCTAATAGTTTAGAGAGAGAGAGAGAGAGAGGAAGGGAGCTAGAGAGATAAGGAGCAGCACTAACATCTCCACACTTCAATTTCTTTCTCAAGCCTTAGAAATTCAATAAGGAAAGCTTGCAAGGTCTTCCACAAAGAGGTAAGGTCTTCCCCCCATCTCTTAATTTCGAGTTTGGGATTGAATGTGAGGAGTGGGAGGCATGGTTCTTGGGTCGGTAGTTAGTAATTTGTGCATGCATGTGCCAATGATGGTGTTATGGAAGTTGTTGAACTAATGTGGGTGAATTATTAACTTGGTAATTGGTTGTGGGATGAAGGATTTCCGTCATAGAACTTTGTAGTCGATTTTGTAAAATCTATGGTTGAAGAAATTCCTAAATGAGCTAAACCTATGGGCACCTTCCTAACTATTGTTAAATTTGGCGATGTTACTATACATTGAAGTTTCTAAGAGTAGGAGGAACATTATATTAATTCTAAGCAAAAGCTCAATCGAGGTATGTTAAACTTTCCGTAGAATTGAATTCCACATATTTCTCATAAATTTCTGTTATGGTTTGATCGATTTCCTATTTTCATCATTCAAAATATTCTTCTATGGTTAATTTATCCAAAGGCTTATGACTTCAAATTCGTGTTTGAAATTACAAATCACTATGCTCTTCCTTGAACTTAGTTCCAATGTGTTTGAGCTCTTGTTGTTACACCCCATGTTTTCGTACGTAAGAGTATGTCATAAGTCAATTGATGTAAGCTCAGAAATAAGATCATTGAAAAGTTTATAAAGTAAGTTAATCATGTTTCCGTGGAGGCTACAGATATATAAGATCATGAATGCCAAGTACCAAGAGGGTTGGAAGGCTTAGATGCTAAACGAATTGAAAAAAATTAGTTTCGCCGAAAGTCGACAAGTTAGGAATGTTATAACATGTACTTTTGGGGTGAGACTAGGGTAACTAACATGATGAGGAGGTTATTCTATGAGTTATTTTAGTCGTATCATAATTGTGTGTTAAGTTTTAAAGTCAAGCGAGTTGTGGAATAAAAGTCGATGAAAGTCATCACAAGTTAAGTTTATAAGTTTTACTGAAATTTGGGTCAAATGTCACTGAAAGTTTCTCCCAATATACTTAGAGTTACGGCGTTATCCACCCATCAAATTGAATATCTATGATCTTATTTTCTAATATATTAATTCGTTTGTCAATACAACATCAGAGTAGAGAGATATATGTATTTTTGCGAGACTACACAGACTGTTAGGTGACAAGCAGGTGTGTCACCTACTTGCTTAAGTGAGAGGATTAAATATGTCCAAAAAGGGGTTGTTTCTGGTCGGCCAATTTTAAGGTATTATCTCCTACAAATATAACACACATTATATAGCAAAATAATCAGACATAATCCCCTGCAAAAATCCTCCCAAAAAATTGCACACAAACCCTAATTGATTTTCTCTCCTTTTCATGTTCTAGTTGAAGGAAAACCTAGAGTTTGAAGAACCAAGTTAGGAGTTGATGTTTAGCCAAAGAATTATATCCTTTGACCAAAGCTATTTCTAGGATGTGTCGCACCCCCTTTATTCCCTCGCCCCCCAAAAGGGACTTAGGTGCGGAGATCGGGTTCTTTACATTTGGGATAAACTCCTTTGGAAGGAAGAAGTTTAAAAGAAGAGTCACCACCTAACGATTTTATGGTGCGTTAGGTCACCTTGAGTAATTAACTCATCAACTAGTTTGCATTACCATAGATTGGGTAAGGGCTTGAAGTTATCCCAAGGGAAAGGTGTTAGTGTCACGACCCCAAATCCTAACCGGCCGTGATGGTGCCTATCGTGGAACTAGGCTAGCCGACTACCGCGTATTCACATTTCCTTTTGAAAATCCCATTTATGTTTCAAGAAACTCATAACAATATACAGAAAGTTCTTAATATAACAGACAAATTTTATATACAGTACTGCCATCCCCAAAACCCGGAGCCAACATGTCATGCGCATCTAGTGAAATAACTCAAAATAAAGTATTATGATACAAAACTCCGAATCAAAGATAAATACAACAGGAAGGGAAAGAAGAGATATATATCCCCACGATCCGGCTCCGCTGCGATATATATATAAAAGCTAATGCTGGATATCTGCTCCTGAATCTGCACACAGAGGTGCAGGAAGTAATGTGAGTACGCCAACTCATTAGTAATGGAAATAAATCAAGTCTAAGTAGCAAGGAATCACATAAAAATCAATGTCATCAAGTCACAATATACACATCCTTACTTTCCAATAGTATACATAGATATACGAAATCGTCATGCCTTAGAAATCAACTTCACAAAAGTCCTTAAAACAATGCACATTTTTAACAACTTTAAAACAAGGATTTTGTATGCAAATGAATGTAGTAAAATCATAAGTAGCCCCTCGGGCAAAAACATATTTCATAATCAGCCCCTCGGGCATGCCTCACAATCCCTCAACACCTCATAATCACTCAGCACCTCACAGCCACTCATGCCTCCCAATCACTCAATCACTCGCACTCGGTGCGCTCACTGGGGGTGTGTACAGACTCCGGAGGGGCTCCTTCAGCCCAAGCACTAATATCACTCAGCACCTCATCATCACTCTTGGCCCTCGGCTACACTTGGTGGAACCACTCGAAAAGCCCCTCGGGTGAAGTAATAGAACGGGGTACTCGACCCGAAAATATCATTTTAATGCTCATGTAGTGTAAATCAGGCTGAGTTTTAAATAAAACAGTATGTACAATGATGCTGAGTAAAATCATCAGTAGGTAGTGAGGAAAACAACAGTAAAACACCCTCAAAAGGGTCTAAACAGATTGGCACGAGGCCCCAAACACGGCTTGCAGCCCAAATATTTCACAAATCTTTAGAACATAATTTAACATAAGATTTTGAGTAAATATGCAACTCATTAGTTGCCGTGGAGAGGACCTAGTCCAATCCAAAAATCAGCACGCACCACATATTCGTCATCCGACATGTGCGCCATTCCAAATTCAGCGAGAAAATAATACAGTCCGGGGTTCCATATCCTCAGGACAAGATTTAAGACCATTACTTACCTCTACCGGGCCGCGACACTAGTCCGCTATGCCTTTGCCCCCTCAAATTGGCTCCCGATTGCTCCGAATCTAGCCAAAACCAGTTCAACATCATTAATATATACTCAAGGAACACAACCAAATCGAAAATTATCAATTTAATCAAAAATCTTGAAATTCGGCCAAACCCGAGCCCTGGGCCCATATCTAGTAATTCAATAATTTTTACATCATTAGAAACCTCGTCCTCCCACGATTCCATACATACCAAGAACACCCAAATCGGACCACAATTACCATTCCAAAACCTCAAAAGAAATCCTAATTCTTTCCTCCCATTTTTTCAACTTTTTCCTACCCAAATCCTTAAATTTTCAAGCCTAATCTTAATAAAATAGCATAGGAACGAGATTAACAACCAAAGAACTTACCTTTGCTGAAGAACTTTGAAATTCTCTCTCAAAACCACCTTCAATGGACTCCTCCCGCATGCAAATTGATGAAAACTAATAAATTTCGCGGAGGGGTCCTTTTTATACTGTTCTGCACAGTCATTTCTGCACCTGCAGTCCCAGGGTGCGCACCTGCGAGACTCACTTAATTGGCCAATTCTCGCGCTTGCGACCACCTTTCCGCACCTGCGGCTTCACAGGTGCGACAAACCCCTCGCACCATCGGACCATTCCCTACACAGGCAAAACTCGCACCTGCGACCTTTCTCTCCGCTCATGCGACTCCCTTTCCGCAGGTGCGAAAACACCAGCAAACCAGCATAGCAGATTTCCAAAAATCACTTCAACTTCCCGTCAACCATCCGAAATATATCCCGAGCCCCTGGGGGCCTTAACCAAACATACCAACACACCCCGTAGCATTATTCCAAGTTAGTCGAGTCCTCGAAACATCAAAAACAACATGAAAACACCAAATTTTCATCAAATTCAAGCCTAAGAACTTTGAAACTCCTAAAATTCGCCAACTACGTCGAAACCAACCAAAACACCTCCGATTAACCTGAAATGTTGTGGACATATCCAAAATGACATTATGAAACCGTTACAACTTCCGAAATTCCATTCCAACCTCGATAGCCTATTTTCCACTGCGGACCGGAAATCGCCACAAACTAACTTTCGCCAATTCAAGCCTAATCATACTCCGGACATCACAAAAATATTCCGAACACACTCCCAAGTCCCAAATCACCTAACGAAGCTATTCGAGCCATAAAATCTGCATTCTGAGGTCGTTTACCAATAATTCAACTCTTAGTTGACTTTCTCACCAATTAGGCTACTTTAAAAGGCTAAATGCCTAAACTCTCACCATAACTACTCCGGACCCAAACCAACTGATCCAACACATCAAAAACAAGATAGCGATACATAACAAATGCAGAAATAGGGTAAATAGGGTAAATCTCACGAACGACTGGTAGGGTCGTTACATCCTCCCCCTCTTAAACAAACGTTCATCCTCGAACGGGTCTAGAAGCATACCTGGAGCCTCGAATAAGTGAGGATATCTATCCTGCATCTCCCGCTTGGTCTCCCAGGTGGCATCCTCCACCGGCTGCCCTCTCCACTGAACCTTCACTGAAGCTATATCCTTAGACCTCAGCTTCCTGACCTGACGACCCAAAATAGCCACTGGCTCTACCTCATATGACATATCACCCTCGAGCTGAACCGTGCTGAAGTCCAAAACATGGGAAGGGTCACAAACATACTTTTGGAGCATCGAAATATGGAATACTGGATGAATACTCGATAAACTGGGAGGCACATCAAGCCTATAGGCCACCTCCCCAACCCTCTGAAGTACATTAAATGGTCCAATGAACCTGGGACTCAGCTTTCCTATCTTCCCGAATCTCATAACACCCTTAATGGGTGATACCTTCAACAACACCTTATCCCCAACCATGAAAGACATATCTCGGACCTTCCGGTCCGCATAACTCTTCTGCCTAGACTGCATCGTGCGAAGCCGCTCCTGAATCAACTTTGCCTTACTCAAAGCATCCTGAACCAAGTCTGTGCCCAATAGCCTAGCCTCGCCCGGCTCAAACCAACCAACCGGAGATCTACACCTACTACCATACAAGGCCTCATACGGAGCCATCTGAATACTCGACTGATAGCTGTTATTATATGCAAACTCCGCTAGTGGCTGAAACTGATCCCATGAACCACCAAAGTCAATCACACAAGCATGCAACATGTCCTCCTAAATTTGAATGGTACGCTCCGACTGCCCTTCGGTCTGAGGATGAAACGTTGTTCTCAACTCAACCTGAGTACCCAACTCTCTCTACACGGCTCTCCAAAACTGGGACGTGAACTGAGTGCCTCTGTCGGAAATGATAGAAACTGGAACCCCATGCAAACGGACAATCTCCCTGATATAAGTCTTAGCTAACCTCTCCGATGAATACATAGTACCAATAGGAATGAAGTGCGCTGACTTGGTCAGCCGATCCATAATAACCCATATAGAATCAAACCTCCTCGAAGTCCGTGGGAGTCCACCTACGAAGTCCGTGGCGATCTGCTCCCACTTCCACTCCGGAATATCAAACCTCTGAAGCAATGCACCCGGTCTCTGGTGCTCATACTTGACCTGCTGACAATTGAGACACCGGGCCACAAACTCCACAACATCCTTCTTCATTCTCCTCCACCAATAATGCTGCCTCAAATCCTGATACATCTTTGCAGCACCCGGATGGATGGAATACCGCCAACTATGAGCCTCTGCTAGAATCAAATCTCGAAGTCCATCTACATTGGGCACGCAAATCCGGCCCTGCATCCTCATGATCCCATCATCACTAATAACCATATCTCTGGCATCACCATGACGTACCCTGTCCTGAAGAACAAGCAAATGTGGATCATCATATTGGCGTGCTCTAATCTGATAGTAAAGAGAAGACCTGGAGGCTACACAAGCCAACACCTGCGAGGGTTCTGATAGATCCAATCTCACCAAATGACCTGCTAAGGCCTGAACATCAAGAGCTAATGGTCGCTCTGCTACTGAAAGGTAAGCTAAACTCCCCAAACTCTCTGCTCTGCGACTCAAGGAATCTGCCACTACATTGGCCTTCCCCGGATGATATAAGATAGTGAGGTCATAATCCTTGAGGAGCTCTAACCATCTCCTCTGACGCAAATTCAAGTCCTTCTGCCTCAGCAGATACTGCAAACTACGATGGTCAGTGAAAATCTCATACTGCACTCCATACAGATAATGCCGCCAAATCTTCAAGGCATGAGCAATGGAAGCTAACTCAAGATCGTGCACTGGATAATTCTTTTCGTGCACCTTCAACTGTCTGGACGCGTAGGAAATCACCCTACCGTCCTGCATCAATATCGCTCCAAAGCCAACTCTGGAAGCATCACAATAAACTGTGTAAGAAACCGAACCAGCAGGCAAAACTAGTATTGGACCTGTAGTCAATGCTGATTTGAGCTTCTGAAAGCTCTCCTCACACTCATCAGACCATCTGAATAGAGCACTCTTCTGGGTCAATCTGGTCAAAGGCGAAGCTATCGAAGAGAATCCCTCCACAAAGCGACGGTAATATCCCGCCAAACCAAGGAAATTCCTAATTTCTGTAGCTGAGGACGGTCTGGGCCAACTCTGTACCGCCTCTATCTTCTTTGGATCAACCTGAATCCCCTCACTGGACACCACGTGCCCAAGAAAGTACCGATCCCCTCCAAAACTCACACTTCGAGAATTTCGCATAAAGCTTCTCCTCCCTCAATATCTGTAACACAACTCTCAAATGCTGAGCATGCTCTTCCTGGCTATGAGAATAAACCAGGATGTCATCAATGAACACAATGACGAAGGAATCAAGATAAGGCTGAAACACGCTGTTCATCAATTGCATGAACGCAACTGGGGCATTGGTCAGCCCAAACGACATAACCAAGAACTCATAATGACCATACCTGGTCCTGAAAGCAGTCTTCGGGATATCAGAATCCCGAATCCTCAACTGATGGTACCCAGATCTCAAATCAATCTTGAAAAATACTCTGGCTCCCTGAAGTTGACAAATCATCAATACGGGGCAAGGGATACCGGTTCTTCACCGTAACCCTATTCAACTGCCGATAATCAATACACATACGCATGGACCCATCATTCTTCTTAACAAACAACACCGGTGCACCTCGAGGTGACACACTAGGCCGAATGAACCCCTTATCTAGGAGCTCTTGAAGCTTCTCCTTCAATTCCTTTAGCCCCGCTGGCACCATACGATATGGTGGAATAGAAATAGGCTGGGTGCCTGGCACCAGGTAAATACCAAAATCAATATCCCTGTCAGCTGGCATGTCTGGCAGGTCTGCAGGAAACACATCCAGAAAATCACGGACCACAAGAACTGAATCAATAGCGGGAGTCTCACCACCGACATCCCTCACAAAGGACAAATAAGATAAACACCCCTTTTTAACCAAGCGTCGAGCCTTCAGGTAAGAAATCACCCTGCTAGGCATATACTCGGAAGAACCTTTCCACTCAAGCGGACACCCTGGAATAGCTAAGGTCACGGTCTTAGCGTGATAATCAAGAACAACATGTCACAGAGATAACCAATCCATGCCCAATATCATGTCAAAATCGACCATGCTGAGTAACAGTAGGTCCACTTGGGTCTCCAAACCCGCAATAGATATCACGCATGACCGATACACACGGTCCACAACAAAAATATCGCCCACCGGAGTCCACACATGAACAGAGGTGACCAGAGACTCACGGGGCACATCCAGAAAACTGGAAAAATATGAAAAAACATAGGAATATGTGGAACCAGGGTCAAATAAAGCAAAGACATCACGACAACAGACTGAAACAATACTTGCAATCACGGCATCTGAGGCCATAGCATTTGGCCTGGCTAGAAATGCATACGTACGAGCCTGACCTCCCCCTGCTCGACCTCCCCCTCTAGGGCGGCCTCTGGATGACTGACCACCACCCCTGGCTGCCCGGGCGGGTGGTGAAGTGACTGGAGCTGAAGTCGAGGGCTGGCCCCTCTACTGAGAAGATCCACCGGAACGGCGGGGACACTGCCTCCACTCGTGCCTGAACTCTCCGCACTCAAAACAACTACCTGGAGCTGGAGGCGGGGACTGATAGAAACCCCTAGCACCTGCACGGCCACTGGAAGAATCCTGAATAGATGAACCATGAACTGGAGGTGCTCGAGCTGCACTCTGAGCTGGGAGGGAACCAAATGAAGTACGACCTGACTGAGAACCACGGGGACCCTGCCCCGAAGATGCACCACTATAAGCTGGGCGACCTGAATGGACGTCCCCCACCCTGCTGAAACTGTCCCCTAAAGGGAGCACCACTGGAACTGCCTGAACCACGAGGCCTCTTGACCTCCCTCTCCTCCCGCTCCTGGCGGCGAACAGACTCAATATCTCGAGCTATGTCAACAACCTGCTCGAATGAAGCACCCGATACTCTCTCTCGATTCATAAACAACCGAAGCTGATAAGAAAGACCATCTACGAACCTCCTCACCCTCTCCCTATCAGTAGGGATAATCTCAGAAGAATGCCTAGCCAAATCGAAAAATCTCATCTCGTACTGAGTGACTGATAACTCTCCCTGGCGCAGTGCTCAAACTGCCTACGTTGCTCCTCTCTGTGGGACTGAGGAACATACTTCTCCAAAAAGATCGTGGAGAACTGCAGCCAGGTAAGAAGTGCTGAACCAACCGGTCTACGCCTCTCGAAAGACTCCCACCAAGTAAAGGCAGCACCCGCAAATTGAAAGGTAACAAACGAGACCCCACTAGTCTCCAAAATACCCGCGGTACGCAGTATCCTCTAGCACCTATCTAGAAATCCCTGGGCATCCTCGCCCTCTGTACCGCTGAAAGTCAGAGGCTGAAGTCTACTGAACCTCACCAACCTGCGCTGCTCGTCCTCAGGCATAGCAGGGACCACATAATCCTGAACCAGAGCAGCTGGCTAAGCTGGGGCTGCTCCCGGTGCCTGAATACCCAGTGCAGCCTGCTCAGGTGCCCAGGCAGCTGGAGTCTGATTGCCTCCCCCGGCCTGAGATGTGGTGGCAGAAGAAGACATGGCAACGGCCTGAGCCAAACCGGTGCATACTGACAATATCTGAGACAGGGCCTCCTAAAGACCTGGAATAACCATAGGCACTGCTGGTGCCTGAGCCTGTCCTGATGGGACACCATCGGCGGGAACCTGATAATGATCAATAGGGGTATCCTGAGGTACTGCCCCGACTGCTGTGCGGGCTGGCCCCTACCTCTATCACGGTCTCGACTGCGGCCTCGACCTCTCGTTGGTCTAGCCGGTGACTGGTCACTCTGATCGGTATGGCGTGTCCTCACCATCCGTGAGAGAATGAAACAACGTCAGTTCATATTTCAAGAATCAATAGATCATCACGAAAGAGTTCAAGAAAGATAGAATGTTTCCTAAAAGTTCGGCAGCATCTCGAAGATAAGTACAGACGTCTCGGTACTGATCCGCAAGACTCTACCAAACCTGCTCATGACCGTCGAGTCCTATGTAACCTAGGGCTCTGATACCAAATTGTCACGACCCCAAATCCTAACCAGCCGTGATGGCACCTATCGTGGAACTAGGCTAGCCGACTACCGACTATTCATATTTCCTTTTGAAAATCCCATTTAAGTTTCAAGCAATTCATAACAATATATAAAAAGTTCTTAATATAATAGGCATATTTTATATACAGTACTGCCATCCCCAAAACCTGGAGCCAACATGTCATGAGCATCTAGTGAAATAAGCCAAAATAAGGTATTATGATACAAAACTCCGAATCAAAGCTAAATACAATAGGAAGGGAAAGCAAAGATGCTGCGAATGCTGAACAGCTACCTCTATATCCCCACGATCTAGCTCCGCTGCGATATATATATAAAAGCTAACGCTCGATATCTGCTCCTGAATCTGCACACAAAGGTGCAGGGAGTAATGTGAGTACGCCAACTCAGTAGTAATGGAAATAAATCAAGTCTAAGTAGCAAGGAATCACATAAAAATCAATGTCATCAAGTCACAATATACACAGCCTTACTTTCCAATAGTATACATAGATATACGAAATCGTCATGCCTTAGAAATCAACTTCACAAAAGTCCTTAAAACAATGCACATTTTTAACAACTTTAAAAAAAGGATTTGGTATGCAAATGAATGTAGTAAGATCATAATCATCCCCTCGGGCATGCCTCACAATCCCTCAGCACCTCACATCCACTCATGCCTCCCAATCACTCAATCACTCGCACTCGGTGCGCTCACTTGGGGTGTGTACAGACTCCGGAGGGGCTCCTTCAGCCCCAGTGCTAATATCACTCAGCACCTCGCCATCACTCTTGTCCCTCGGCTACACTCGGTCGAACCACTCGAAAAGCTCCTCGGGTGAAGTAATAGAACGGGGTACTCGACCCGAAAACTTCATTTTAATGCTCATGTAGTGTAAATCAGGCTGAGTTTCAAATAAAATAGTATGCAAAATGATGCTGAGTAAAATCATCAACAGGGAGTGAGGAAAACATCAGTAAAAAGCCCTCAAAGGGGTCTAAACAAATCAGCACGAGGCCCCAAACACGGCTTACAGCCCAAATATTTCACAAATCTTTAGAACATAATTTAACATAAGATTTTGAGTTAATATTTAACTCATTAGTTGCCGCAGAGAGGACCTAATCAAATCCAAAAATCAGTACGCACCACATATTCGTCATCCGACATGTGCGCCATTCCAAATTCAGTGAGAAAATAATGCAGTCCGGGGTTCCATACCCTCAGGACAAGATTTAAGACCATTACTTACCTCTACCGGGCCACGACACTAGTCCGCTATGCCTTTTCCCCCTCAAATTTTCTCCTGATTGCTCCGAATCTAGCCAAAACCAGTTCAACATCATTAATATATACTCAAGGAACACAACCCAATCGAAAATTATCAATTTAATCAGAAGTCTCAAAATTCGGCCAAACCCGAGCCCCGGGCCCACATCTCGGAATTCAATAATTTTTACATCATTAGAAACCTCGTCCTCCCAGGATTCGATACATACCAAGAACACCAAAATCGGACCATAATTGCCATTCCAAAACCTCAAAAGAAATCTCAATTCTTTCCTCCCATTTTTCCAACTTTTTCCTACCCAAACCCTTAAATTTTCAAGCCTAATCTTAACAAAGTAGCATAGGAACAAGATTAACAACCAAAGAACTTACCTTTGATGAAGAACTTTGAAATTCTCTCTCAAAACCACCTCCAATGGACTCCTCCCGCATGCAAATTGATGAAAACTAATAAATTTCGCGGAGGGGTCCTTTTTATACTGTTCTGCACAGTCATTTCCACACCTGCGGACAATTGGCCGCACCTGCGGACAATTGGCCGCACCTGCGGACAATTGGCCGCACCTGCGGACCCGCACCTGTGTCCCAGGGTGTGCACCTGTGAGACTCACTTAACTGGTCAATTCTCGCGCCTGCGACCACCCTTCCGCACCTGCGGCTTCGCAGGTTCGATGCACCTTCTGCACCAGCGACATCGCAGGTGCGACAAACCCCTAGCACCTGCGGACCACTCCCTACACAGGAAAAACTCGCACCTACGACCTTTCTCTCCGCTCCTGCGACTTCCCTTCCGCAGGTGCGAAAACACCAGCAAACCAGCACAGCAGATTTCCAAAAATCACTCCAACTTCCCGTAAACCATCCGAAATCTATCCCGAGCCCCTAGGGGCCCCAACCAAACATACCAACACACCCCATAGCATTATTCCAACTTAGTCGAGCCCTTAAAACACCAAAATCAACACGAAAATACCAAATTTTCATCAAATTCAAGCCTAAAAACTTTGAAACTCCAAAAATTCGCCAACTATGCCGAAACCAACCAAAACACCTCCGATTAACCTAAAATTTTGTGGACACATCCAAAATGACATTACAAACTGTTCCAACTTTCGGAATTCCATTCCGACCTCGATAGCCTTTTTTCCACTACGGACCGAAAATCGCCAAAAACTAACTTTCGCCAATTCAAGCCTAATTCTACTCCGGACATCACAAGAATATTCCGAACACACTCCCAAGTCCAAAATCACCTAACAAAGCTATTCGAGCCATAAAATTTGCATTTCGAGGTCGTTTACCAATAAGCCAACTCTCGATTGACTTTCTCAACTATTAGGCTACTTTAAAAGGCTAAATTCCTAAACTCTCACCATAACTACTCCGGACCCAAACCAACTGATCCAACACATCAAAAAAAAGATAGCGATACATAAAAAATGCATAAATAGGGGAAATGGGGTAAATCTCACGGAACGACCGGTCGGGTCGTTACAGTTAGGCACCCCTCAGGATCCACAACTGTGGGTCCCGGCCAAATCATTTTATTGAAAAGTTTAAAAGAAATTAAAATTAAACATTTGAGAAATTGTCCTAGGTTTAAGGTAATACGGATCACATCAACACAATACTCGGTAATCAGTCCTCGAAGAGGGGCTACACGTGGTATTAGCGCACCGGTCATCATATCCATATATTACGCTTCCCACCTCGTGAAGGTAATTAAAGCGTGTATTGGTCACGGATTCTATTACGTGCTATTACCCGTCCCATCTTATCAGTCCTGGGGGAGATTAGGACTACTATCCTAAAAGGTAGGTACTAGGCAGAACCCCTAGGTTTAAAGGACAAATTCTAAGCGACAAATAAAACATTTAGGACTGCAAGTATAGGGGACACACAGAGGCAGATATGTGGCTCATGAATTCCTCCACAAATTAATACACATAATTAGCACGACTCAAACACAAAGAGGTCTTTGAATTTTAGAACCTAAGGCAAGATGTCTATGTGAGAATACAGTAATGGGGCAGTCTGATTACTGAGTTTCAGAAGAAGTCTTTTTACTAGTTTTAGACTATGAATTCTGATATGTAATTAGCCAAACAATACAAAGATATAGTTTTCCCAATTTTAAAATACTTAATGCCTAAGGCTTGCCTAGGCGGGTTTAACAAACTCCAGTTATCCTGTTTAGAGTTAGTCGTGGTAAAAGAGTGAGTATTTAAACTAATGTGAATGCAGTGTCCTACAAAACAGGATGTCTAAATTCATACAAGGTGTAGAAAGATGCAAACCTGCATATGCTTTTCTAAATGCACAAAAATGTTGTGATGACCCAAAAGGTCATCTTGTGTTATTTAGCATAAATTGTGTTTCGAGGCCCTGAAGCCCTCTGTTAATCTCACCTTGATATGCGTGTGTAGCCCGGACGTGTAGCCGGGAAGCTTTTATGTGAAAACTTGATGAAAAGTTGATTTCATAATGATTAATTTATTAAATTGACT
Source organism: Nicotiana paniculata (assembly GCA_005239505.1). Classification (NCBI taxonomy): domain Eukaryota; kingdom Viridiplantae; phylum Streptophyta; class Magnoliopsida; order Solanales; family Solanaceae; genus Nicotiana; species Nicotiana paniculata. The sequence goes on along the minus strand of ML349322.1, from coordinate 2,536 downwards.
TTGGTCAACATTTTTGGTAAACGGACCCGGACCCGTGATTTGACGGTCTCGGAGGGTCCATAGAAAAATATGGGACTTGGGAGTATGCCCGAAATCGAATTCCGAGGTCCCAAGTCCGAGAAATGAATTTTTAAAGAAAATTATTTTCAGAAAATAATAAAGACTTTTGAAAATGATAATTAATGTGAAAACCGTGTTTCTGGGCCTGTATTATGGTTTCGGAGCCCGGAACAGGTTGAATATATGTTATGTGAGTTATCTGTGAAATTTGGTGTAAAACGGACTTGAAATGTCGAGTTTCAGATCAAAATCGGAATAATTAAGCCTTATGAAGTTTTGAGAAAATTCTAGGAGATTTGAGGTTTAATTCCTAGTTTTTGAGGATATTTTGGTGATTTAAATGCTTGAATAAGTCCGTAGGATGATTTGGGAGTCGTATGTGTTTTTGGTTTGGAGACCTGAGGGCTCGGGTGAGTTTCGGGTAGTTAACAGAGTGCTAAAGGTTAGAAAAATCTGGTGTTTTAAGCTGGTTGCTGGTGTCAGGTACATTGCTCTATGCGATCGCATAGGTCCTTCTGCGATCTCATAGGCCTAATCCAGGGGGGTAGTTTGGTTGTACTATGCGATCGCATTCTATTCTCCGCGATCGCATAGTATACCAGTGGACTTGGGTGGGGGGCTGAGTGATCCTTCTCTACGGTCGCACCTTTTACTCCGCGATCGCAGAAGTCTGTGGACTGGTTTTCTGTGATCGCAGCCTTCCTCCTGCGGTCACATAATAGTAGGTCCTTAAGCTCTGCGATCGCAGCCCTTCTTCCGCGATCGTAGAGAACAAAATAGCCCAACCATTTTAAAAGCCCCAAAAACAGAAAACATTACGGGATTTCTTCCATATTTCACCACTGTTCTTCCTCCCTACTCTCCTTAGGCGAAATTTGAAGACCTCCATCACCATAGCTCCATAGGTAAGTGTTCTTAACATCATTTCCTCTCACTTTCATCAACTAATCACTATAATCTAGGCCTAAAACAAATTATGAAAACAAAGTAGAAATTAGGGGGTTTGGGTAGAGTTAGGGTTTATGGGATTTTGGGTAATTCAACCTCAATTTTGGGTCGGATTTCAAAACAAATCATATATTTGAACTCGTGGAGGTATGGGTGATCGGGTTTTGGTCCGAGCCTCGTGTTTGGACCAAGCGAGCTCGGGGTCAAATTTTGTTATTTTGGAAGAATGCATGGAAATGGGTAATTAGGCTATGTAATTGAATTATTGAATCCTTATTGATATACTTGAGTTGATTATTCCTAAATAATACCATTCCGGAGTTGAATTCTAAAGGAAAGGTGGTGTTAGAGTGTTGATTGCTATATTTTGGCCCCAAGGTAAGTGTTTGGTCTAACCTTAGCTTGAGGGAATAGGAGTTGAGTCTTATTTTCTACTTGCTAATTGTAGAGTACGATGTATAGGCATGGTGACGAGTATCTATACATTGGTGTCTAGCATGACCGTGAGTCTTATTATTGCGAATATTCCGATTTTGTTGTAACTTCCATGCTTAATTGATGATTTCTATATGTTGTAAAGAGCATGTGAAGGGAATTGTGATCTTTAAACTTCGAGGAGCATTGGCTCAAATTGTAACATGAATGGTGAAGAAATATGCGATAATTAAATCCTTTGGAGCATTTGCTCAAATTATAACACGAATGGTGAAGATATATGAGATAGTTGAATCCTTTGGAGCATTGG
>ML349320.1:0-23469 GCA_005239505.1 Nicotiana paniculata | reverse complement strand
GTCGAGCCTTAAAAACACACCTCATAACATCAAAATCATCAATTATGCATAGATTCAAGCCTAGGAACTTAGGAAATTTCTATAATTCACATCCGATGCCGAAACACGTCTAAACTCATCCGAATGACCTCAAATTTTGCACACAGGTCATAAATGACATTACAGACCTGCTGTCTCTTTCGGAATTCCATTCTGACTCTGATATCAAAATTTTACCTATCGGCCGAAATCGCCGAAATTCTAACTTTCGCCAAGTCAAGCCTAATTCCACAACCGACCTCGAAAACACATACTGAACATGCTCCTAACCCTGAAATCATGCAACAGAGCTAACAGAGTCGATGGAATTCCATTCCGGATCCGTCTTCACACAGCTCTAGATACGACCAGATTTCTAAGCTACATTCCACATTTATGGAGTATGTGTCCAAAATAACTCAACACTCCAACAAGTTCCAATAACATAAATAGACATGGGAGAAGCGGTTAATAGGGTATCGGGGTGCTAATTCTTAAAACGACCGACCGGGTCGTTACACCATTGCTAATAAGGACAAAACTTCCTGACGAGCGCAAAACACACACTTAAATATGCTCGCTAGTCGAATATAGTAAAATATAATATCGTATCCACAAGGATTGGAGTTAAACCGTATTTTTGTAGTTTATAGCTCGATTGCTATCCAAGATGATCAGCAGTTGAGAATTATCTGATTTAAACTAAAATTAACTAAGTATCTAAACTATTGAATAGTGACAAACAACGGAAGTAATAAGCAAAGAAGGATATCAATTGGGAGAGAATAGGGTCGATAGGGTAGGTGTGAGATAAATGTTTGGGGATCTAACTCTAGATAATTCACTTCTAATGTTCAAGTGAATCTCTCGAATTCACTTGATTGTTGATTAAACTGTTTAGTAGAAATTTCTTTCTCGATTAAGTCTCAACTTCACAAGATGAACTAATTTAAGATCGGTGAAGATATGCACGAATTCGTAGTGGATTGGTCTTTAGGAGAACCTCTCTCGATTATCCTCCTAACTAGGTTTAATCAAAAATTCAACTAACTTCTTTCGATTACTAAGAAGAATTAATGACTTTAACTAATAAAATTTAATGCAAAGATATCACAAGCTATGCCTGTCTCAATTACATGAAAAAGTGAATATAGATGCAATAATTAAATCATCCATAATGCTTCAATACATAACACTTAGAGTTAATATTCACAAAAAAATATTAATACACCAAATACATCTAACCCTAAAGAGAACTACTCCATGGATATGGAGTAATTCATCACAAATATAAAGAAAAGCATAAAATGATCCAAACTCTTGTCTTGAGTGAGGATTGAATGATGAATTCCTTGTGCTTTGGCTTCTCCACCTTCTCTCTAGCCTCCTTAGATCTTAGATGTGTCAAAAGTCCCAAAATATCATTTTTCCATGTATATATACCAATTAGAGTCAGTCCCAATCACACACACATTTTCCTACGTGAAAAATGACATTTTTCCCGGACAGGACGTGCACGACCGCTCACTTGGCCGCGCACTTTTCACACTATTCCGCCCCATATACGCGGTCAGTGCGCGACCGTGCACTTTTCACCTCTATTGGAAATTTCAAAAAACGTAAAATATAAAAGTTGTAGCCCTTTGAATTATCTTTCCAACAGTATATTATGGAGCCCTAACGGAGTTCCGAGAAAAGAGTTATGTGTATTTTACTAGACATTTCGCAGTATACTTGCTCGATTCTTCGTTCGTTCTAAATTATCATCCGTTGATCCCCTAACACGATTCCGGATTAATTACTTAGGATTTTACTCAGACTTCAAAGCTACAAATCACTTAAATTTATTTCATAACATCTATATAGCTCGAAATCTACAAGGCATAAAATACACAATTAGTGCAAAACATTAGCGATTAAAGCTCAAACTCAACTAAAGTGCAGTAAATGAGAATGTAATAATCAACTAAAATATGAGATTATTGCCTACCATCAACACCCGATACTTAAATAATTGCCCGTCCTCGAGCAATCAAACCACACTTTATATAGTCACAACCTTACTAAGCAATATTTTTAACTCATCACACCAAGAATATTTAAAATAGACTAAGCACAATAGTGTAACATTTTCACCTCAAAAATTGACTCACAAGTACCATGCATTAATCACAAATCACTCACTTGATCTAACACAAAGGTCAACGATATTACCTTCCCTTCATGAATCATGTGCCCTCACACAACAAAAGAGAGTAGTTCCACACACCATATAATTTAATAATAATTAAGAACTCAAGATAGAAAGAACTTGCTCACTCTCAAAAATAACATTCATATGCCACAAAAGATGAACCATAGGCTTGCCCGTAGTGTACTACTCTACTAATTGAGCTTATTCAGTCAAGGATAAAGTAGAATTTTTAATTGGTTGTAATGTAGGTTGCGGGACGAGTATGATACATTTAAATATAAGAGTGACTACACCTCCCTAACCACTTTAATATACACTTTAACAGTCGAACCCTACACATATGTCAAACCATAACTCCACATTCACATCAATATACATTAACTCCCAAATTATTTAAGCACATTTACATCAAGAGTCACCACTATCATAGAATATTTTTCACAACAGTACAATATTTTTTTTCTTTCTTTTTCAAATCAAGTGGCTCTTACTTTTTCAAAATAATGAACCTTTCTCCTTACTTCAATTGTTACACTCACAAACCAAACCAACCACCTCACACTTCATCTTTTACAAAGTTCATACAATTTCAAGTGCTCACGAGAGGTAAATGGTTCAAATAGATTGTCAATTTAAACAATTGGGTAAGGCTTGTAATGTGGTTACAAAAAAAAAGATTATAGGCTCAAACGGGTTAATTAAGATACATAAAAATTAGGTGGGTACAATATATATATATTTGGCTCAATAAAGAAACGCCTATATCACTTCCAAGACTGACTAAATTACTATTTTGCTTTGCAAACACAAGGGGCAAGTTCTAGACATCAAATGCATTGCACAGAATAATACAAAACCTCACACCTACATAGCACATACTTACTCAATATTAGACTATCAATACATTATAGTCAAAGCAGTTAAGCAGCGTTAAGATCATACAATTTAAGGTACTTACACAAGATTCAAAAACTGAGCTTAAGCGTCACAACTAACGCACTTACTATTCTCAAGGAATAACAAAGTCAAGACATATTGCTTCCATTTCAAACCATAGCACAAGGTTTCCTACTCCTAACAAAAATAAAAACTAATTACACCTGGTTCAAACAGAACTCTTGAAAAAAAACCGTGTCACAAAGAAAAACCAAGGGGGAATTATTACACTAACTACCAAAAGAAAATCTTTTTGTATTTTTCTTTCAACTTTAATCCTTCAAGAAACCCGTCGAATGATATCCATCGTCGGGAAAAGTCAAAATTTTTAAAATTTTATGTTTTTTTTTCAATTTTTTTCTCTATCTCTACTACTCAAACTAATAAAAGAAAACTAAAACTAATATATACATACATACAACATATCCCACACCTCACACTTTAAGTTGTGGCATGTCCCCATGACACATAATTAAAAAACATAAGGTAAAGAAAATTTTCCTGAATTTTCTTCTTTTCCGAGAACTTATGAACTCCACCCTTGATTCTGAATTTATTCCTCGTTTTTTCTCCTTGGGATTCTTTATGGAGCTCATTAAGCCCAATTCTTCTAAGGATGCCTGCAAGACCCGCCTTTTCTTTCTCTCTTGTCCTCATCTTGAGTGGTGAATTGCTCGTTCATGATGATCCTTAACTTATGTCTGCATTCTTTCATAGGATCAATCCATACATATTCCTGTAAATCCCCAAAAATAAAATCCACATGATCAAGGTTAGAATAAGAAAACAAAGAAGAAAGGTCAAGTGAATATTCCTATGGTATGTCCAAGGCTATTTGTTTCTCATTCTCTTCTACCAAATGTTGCAAATGTGGAAAGGTGGATGGAGGTTTGAAATCTTCTTTCGTTGCTTCACACTCAACCACAACCTTATTTTCAATCATCTCATTTGAATCAGAGTCATCTTGAACAATTAAAATCTCTCTCTGTGGATGCTCATCCTCTTGGGTAGGCTCATTCCACATGGCATCCCCTCTATATATTCACCATCACAACACAATGAGCTTTCTAAAAGTGTACTTATTATTTGACTTTCTTGCATTGTTAGGTTGCTCATGGCTTCATCATCTTGTGTATATCTCTCTATCAACTTATTTATGAACTTATACACAAGCTCTTCCAAACTACCATTCTCCCCTTGAGGTGGTTGTCTCACTTCGCTTTCACTCCAGTTATAATAAGGGTATTCATCCTAACCAGAGTCAATATTGTGCCCATATGAATCCTCATACCTGTAGGACTAGAATCAGAGTGAGACCGTTCAAAATATGAACCGTAGGAGGAATACATACCTGCTTGACAGTCAACCCATATATGATTTTCACCGCATTTAAACACATAGTAGACCGCTGATAATATTCATCAGCTAACTCTTCAACCATTTTCTTAGTCTGGTTGCACTCCATCTTCACAACATTTAGAGTTCAATATGTACAGTATCTTCTCCAACTTATTAGGAACTACAAAACAAATCTTGAAAAGAAGTTAACTAATAAATAAAATAAAATATAAAAGGAAAAAAGAAAAGAAAAAAAAAACTAAAACCTAATTCTTGAATTAGCACTACAAACTATTTCAAACACTACTGATTACTAGTCCCCGACAACAACGCCGAAATTTGACGAGCGCAAAACACACACTTAAATATGCTCGCTAGACGAAGATAGTAAAATATAATAGTGTATCCACAGGGATAGGAGTTAAACAATATTTTCGTAGTTTATAGCTCGATTGTTATCCAAGATGATCAACATTTGAGAATTATGTGACCTAAACTAAAATTAACTAAGAGTCTAAACTATTGACTAGTGACAAATAACAAAAATAATAAGCAAAGAAGGATATCAATTGGGAGAAATAGGGTCGATATGATAGGTGCGAGATAAACGTTTGGGGATCTAACTCTAGATAATTCACTTCTAATGTTCAAGTGAGTCTCTATAATTCACTTGATTATTGATTTAACTGTTTAGTAGAAACTCCTCTCTAGATTAAGTCTCAACCTCACAAGATGAACTAATTTAAGATCGGTGAAGATATGCACGGATTTGTAGTGGATTGGTCTTTAGGAGAACCTCTCTCGATTATACTCCTAACTAGGTTTAATCAACAATTCAACTAACCTCTTTCAATTACTAAGAAGAATTAATGACTTCAACCAACAAAATATAATGCAAAGATATCACAAGTTATGCCTCTCTCGATTACATGAAAAAGTGAATATAGATGCAACAATTAAATCATCCAAAACTCTTCAATACATAACACTGGAGTTAATATCCACAAACAAATATCAATACACAAAATCCATCAAACCCTAAAGAGAACTACTCCATGGATATGAAGTAATTCATCACAAATATAAAGAAAAACATAAAATGATCCAAACTCTTGTCTTGAGTGAGGATTGAATGATGAATTCCTTGTGCTTTGGCTTCTCCACATTCTCTCTAGCCTCCTTAGGTCTTAGATGTGTCAAAAAGTCCCAAAAAATATTATTTTTCCATGTATATATACCAAGTAGGGTCGGTCCCAAACACATACACCTTCTCCTACATGAAAGGACACTTTTGCTGGAGAGGACGTGCGCGGCCATGGACCTGGAAGTGTGCCCGCGCACTTCACACTATTTTGCCCCATATGCGTGGTCAGTGCGCGACCGCGCACTTGCCGTGCACTTTTCACACTGTTATGTTGGGAATGTGAAAAAATGTAAAACGTGAAAGTTGTATCCCTTGAATTAGATTTCGCAACAATATATTTTGAATTCGAAATGGAGTTCCGAGAAAAAGTTATGCGCATTTTACTGGACACTACACAATATGCCTGCTCGATTCTTCGTTCGTTTTAAACTATCATCCGTTGATCCCCAAACACGATCCTGGCTTAATTCCTTGGGATTTTACTCAGACTTAAAAGCTCCAAATCACTTGAATTCATTTCATAACATCTACATAACTCGGAATCACTCCTACAAGGCATAAAACACACAATTAGTGCAAAACACTAGCGATTAAAACTCAAACTCAACTAAAGTGTAGCAAATGAAAATGTAATCGACTAAAACATGGGATTATAACCCACTATCACTTCCCCTTTAATGTGGGGACATGCTATTTTGCATGCAACAACACTTGTAATCATAAGCCAACCAGTTATCATGAAGTCTCCCCATTATTGTTGGCTTTTGGTTAGGAGCCAAATATTTTGCATCTAATTTTTTTTGGATGTGCCGTATATGTTCCAATTGCTCCATCATAAAGAACAAATATGAGTCTCTAAAGAAAGTTGGGAGTATATGTTGGTTATGAATCTCTTTGTATTATTAAATATCTGGAGCCTATGACAGGAGATTTGTTTACAACCAGATTTGTTGATTGTCATTTTGATTAATCAATTTTCCCAACATTAGGGGGAGAAAATTAACTGCTGGAAAAAGAGATATTTGAATGTATTATCTCTGTCTCATTTGGACCCTCATACAAATCAATGTGAAGAAGAAGTTCTAACGATCATTTATATGCAGAAATTTGCAAATCAATTGCGAGATGCATTTACTAACCTTTAACGGGTTACTAAATCGCATATTCCAGTTGTAAATGCTCTAATTCGTGTTTACGTCCCAGTTTGACAGTATGATAATGCAAATGAGTCTAGGCCACGCCTTAAACGTGATAGACCAATCGATTCCAAGGATAAGAATCCCCGAAAAGAAATGAGCAAATGATCAAGTTGATCATAACGTGGAGACAATTTCTCAAGAGGAGCATAAAGACATAACAATTGATAAGATCTCACAGGAGGTTTTAGTACCTGAAAATGATGAAAATGATAGATCTCAATAAGTTATGTCTCTACGGGAAAAAGTTGGAAGTGAAATAACGTTGTTGTTGACAACATTTTTGCATATAATGTTGCAGTTGAAGTAATGCAATAAGATAACGATCTTGCGACAAATTCTGTCGATGAATGTAGACAGAGAAATGACCGGCCAAAATAGAAAAATACAATTCAACCGGAATTGGCTTCACTCGAAAAACGTGAAATTTTCGGACCAATAGTCTGAACGTATAAAGGTGTCAAGACAATAGGTACAGATGGGTTTTGTGCAAAAACGAAATGAGAAAGGTGAAGCCGTAAGATATAAAGCACGACTTGTGGCACAAGAGTTTTCGCAAAGGCCTGACATTAATTATATGGACACATATTCTCCGGTGGTAGATGCAATTACCTTCAGGTATCTAATAAATCTAGCAGTCCATGAAAAGCTTGATTGTGATTGATGGATGTTGTCATAGCCTACTTATATGTCTCATTGGACAATAAAATTTTTATAAAAATTCGTGAAGGATTTAAAATTCCTGAAGCACATAAAATTTTAAGAAAAGCTTGTTCAATAAAGTTTCAAAAATCCTTATACGGATTGAAGCAATCATGGAGGATGTGGTACAATCCCTTAGAGAGTATTTGCTAAAGAAAGGGTATAAAAATGACCCTATTTGACTTTGTGTCTTTATTAAGAAGTCTGGATCTGAATTTGTCATCATAGTTGTGTATATTGATGACTTGAATATCATTGACACTTCTAAAGAGCTTCTAAAGGCTGTAGAGTGTTTGAAGAAAGAATTTGAAATGAAAGATCTTGGTAAGACAAAATTTTGTCTTGACCTACAAATTGAGCAGGTAACAAATAAAATTTTTGTCCATCAATCAATATACACTGAAAAGGTTTTAAAGTGATCTTACACGAATAATGCATATCCATTGAATAACCTAATGGTTGTGATATCGCTCGACATAAATAAAGATCCATTTCGTCTTCAAGAATGATGAAGAGCTCGTCGATGATGAAACTCCATATCTTAGTGCAATTGGGGTACTGATGTATCTTGCCAACAATACCCAATCAGATATTGCTTTTGCAATAATCTTATTAGAAAAATTCAGCTCCTCCCCAACAAGAAGACATTGGAATGGTATTAAACATATATTTAGATATCTTAAGGGACCTATAGATATTGGATTTCTTCATTCTAATGAATTCAAGTTAGAAATGACTAGCTATGCCGATGCAGGTTATTTGTTTGATTCACATAAATCCCGATCTCAAACAAGCTATTTGTTTACATATGGAGGTACATCTATATCATAGTGTTCGACGAAATAAACAATAACCGCCACATCTTCAGATCATGCTGAGATAATAGCCATTCATGAAGGTAGTCGGGAATGTATTTGGTTAAGATCAATGACTCAGCATATTCAGGAAATGTATGATTTTCTTATGAAAAAGGATAATCCAACTACACTATATGAAGACAATGCTGCTTGCATTGCTCAACTGAAAGGAGGATACATCAAAGGAGACATAACAAAACACATTTCGCCAAAGTTCTTTTTCACGCATGATCTTCAATAAAATGGTGAAATTAATGTTCAACAGATTCGTTCATGTGAAAAATTGGCTGATCTGTAGGCATTACCAACTTCAACATTTGAGAAGTCGAGACAGAAGATTGGAATGCGCTGTCTTCGAGAAATAAAGTGATGTTTCATGAGGGGGAGTAAGATACATGCTATACCCTTTTTCCCTTAGCCTAGGTTTTGTCCCACTGAGTTTTCCTAGTAAGGTATTTAATGAGGCAGCAAATAAAGTGTATTACAGATATGTGTACTCTTTTTCTTTCACTAAATTTTTTTCCCACACAGTTTTTTCTTAGTAAGGTTTTAACGAGACATATTATCTATTTTTGGACATCCAATGAGGAGTGTTGTAAAACTATTAGTAAATGTGGATGTCCACTACTCCCACTACTTTCACCCATGATGTAAATAACCTCCCACTATTTATCACTATTATGATTGTAAATCCCACATCTCCATAACCCCTCCCCATGATCTTCCTCGATGATCTCAATTGTTCATGTCTTGTTTAAGACAATCATTTTGTAGCCTTCTATGTAATAATATAAAGAGACTCGTGAAATATGATATGGTACACACTTGAACACTTACAACTTGTTTGGATGGTTGTTACTCATTGTATCGTATTATATTGTTATCCCAAAACAATATTTGTTTTGATTGTTTCATTAAAATTGGTTGTATTCTATTGTTAAATTCATTGTTCCAGAATAATAAAAAGTCCCATTTTTTGAAACAAACGATTTGGTGTGGTGAGATTGTTTTCTATTTTTCTTTTTAATTATACCCTAACATATTACTGCATAATTCTCTTTTACCCTTTACTCTTTTTTTTAAACTCCAAATCTCCAACCTATAACCTACTTGGTCTTCGTCCCTTTTTTTTTCCCCAAAACTTATGCCGCTTCCAACTCCAATGTAAAATTGCTAATTTTGTTAGAATTTACATGAATTTAATTGCTTAATCTATTTATAAAACATACTTGGTGATAAATTAATAAAAAAGGTTTTCTTAAATTATTTTTATGCATAGTTCTGGATAAATTTAATATTTAAACAATTAAGAGTATTTAGTAAACTTATCAGTTATAGTATAGTACGATACAGTCAAACTAAAAGGCAAAATATTATTTAACAACAACAAATAATACAATCAATTCAATTTGTATTCCTAAAACGACAAGACAATATAATACATAGGTAACAACCATCCAAACAAGCTATTAATGAAATAAGAAAGCTACTGTTATTTATGTACTTGTTTTATATTGTTAGTTTGAGCCAAATTTCTTAATACTACCTAAAATAAACCCATTAGCAGTGTGATAGGATAATTCAGACTTTTTCACCTGAAAAATGGCAGTGTCACCTCTAGCCGGTTTCCACAACCTTTCAATTCCTTCAGGTTCGTCAATTTTCCACAGAAATCTCAATTTATCTTGTTGTGTATATTTGGGTTTTAATATTTCAGGATTATTTCTACAGGAAAGCAGCAGTCCAAATTCGCTGGTCAATCAGTGGTATGAAGTTCCTTAATTTCTTAATTAAGCTAAAAAACGAAAAAGAGGACTCCTACTAGTATGTGTACATACATTTGCTTGCATTTTTTGCTGGATTTATACAGAGAGCAATACCTATACGCGTATTGACGGTTGGAAAGAAGCGGTCACAAGGAGTGCAGCTAATAGTTGATGAGTATATGAAGAAGCTCAAGCATTATTGTAGTGTTGATGATGTACGGATTAAGTCTAATCCCAGAAATGCACGGTGTGTTTGAATTCTGCCCTTTCTTTTGCCATGTTGGTATATTTCAAACGTTAACGGCAATATTGGTGAAAATTTGTGAATTCCGGTCCTTGTGTGAACTCTAGGGATGTGTTTTATATGAAGGACAAAATTTTTTATGGACAATATATTTTCCTGGAAAATTAGTGATTTTCTTACTTATTTTCTGGTGTTTGGTACATAAGTAGAAAATGATGATGGTAGGACTGCGGGTTTGGGGTTGGGGTACATGGGAGGAGGGTTGGTGTTTGGGCGTGAGGGGTGAGGGGTTGGAGGAGACAATCAGTGTGGAATGCCACTTATGGAACTTGTTTTCCCTACTCCCACGATATTTAAGGAACTTGTTTTCCTTGAGAAAATGTTTTCGAGAATATTTTGACCAATCAAACATGGGAAAATTGAAAAAAAAAAATTCCTCCATACCAAACACACTGTAGCTAGATGTAGTTGGTCCTTCTTGCTTAAGCTTTTCAAACTTGTATACCAGTAAGCTATCATCTGAATCAGCATATCACTATCTTGCTCTATCGCTAAGTTTGACTTTATTTCGTTGGGCCACTAATGGAATCAGTTGGATTTCTTTGTCTTATTACTGTTATGGCCGCATTGGCATATCTGAGTAACTTTAATTCATAGTCTTTGTACTTTTTGGTAGATATAGAGGCTTTATTTATTATCATCTATATACATTGTAAATTTCACTTCTGTTGGATGCTTAACCTTCAGCATTTTGTTAAGCAGAATGTACTTTTGAAGCTTGTTATTTAAATTTGTAACAGTGATGTAGTGGCTCAAATTGAACATGAGGACATGGCAGTTATGGGCCACATCAGGCCTGATGAATGGGTAAGGATTGAGAAGCATTTAGCGCGCTGTAAGTTTTTCTTTTCTGTGCGGATCTACTTCTTGTCCTTGTCGAAAAAAAAATTCTTCAATTTGGAAAAAGTGAAAGTTAAACAAACTGCTTCGAACACTACTCTTTCCAGTTCATAACTTATAGAACCTTCTATGTATTAACTGATGTATACCTTACTGACAAAATTAAATGTTGCCGAACTGTTCTTTTTGAAGAATGACCATGCACTGACAGCAGTTGTGAAAGAATTCTTTCTAAATAAAGCTGACTTACAAAATGGTCCCTGTTATTATACATCGGATTTAAAAAAAAGAAATTCATCCGAGCATTTTATGACCGAAAGGCTACTTCCAGTAATAGTTAGTCATGTTTTGAAGGAACTACTGACCAATCTGGTCTTTTTAAAACTAGAATTTTGGTATTCACACCACCAGTTTTTACCTTCAGAGCGAAAATGGGGGAAGAACCTTGGAATATAATTTGCAAAATAAAAAATGGAACATTCTACAAAATTTGGATAGATTCACCAACATGAGGAAGTGTAGATTTAAATAGAATGGAAGTGAAAACCTGGATGGAGAAGACGGTTGCTAACAAAGTAACCCTTAAAGAAGTATTATTAAGGAATGTTTATATTGGTGAAAAGATGGAGAAAGGAATTAAGTCGATTTGATATATAATAAAATTGCATAATATACTAACTAGTGGATGACCTATGGCTATGACGACCAACTGCCAGGATTCCTGTAGTGATGTTGCGCTAGGGGCGAATTCCAAGGGAGTAATAAATTCATTTATATCTCGAGTTGTGAAAAGAATTCCTAGGTTGTATGCAATTTTTGACTTGTTTTACTGAAATTTACCTTGTTTTATTATTGTACATCTGGGTGGTTTGATATCAGGCAGGTTTAAATGATTTTGTTCAACGGGAATTTTTGCTTTCTTTGGGGAGTTCAGAGGCTTTCTCATTCTTGTTGAAGCTGTTGATATCTTCGTATTTTTTCCATGCCTCGACATTAATCAATTTCCGGGGAGATGGAACACAATAATTGCACTCTCTTGACCGTCACAAAATTAATGGTTACATTCTCCCCCTTTTCTCTTTCTGAATCTGTCCCTAATCCGTTTAAAACCAGGTTGTAATGTTGGATGAGCGTGGTCATGATGTGGGATCTGAGCAGATGGCTTCTTTAATTGGGGATGCTGGAAACAAGGTGAGTGATGCATCATCATGGCACACTCTTTCGTTCATGGTATTGGTTGTCATGATTTAGCAGAAAATCTCCCTTGGGAAATGGAAGTTCTTTAAAGGTCTTCTGCCTACTGTCAAAAATATTTGTTCAATAAGACATCTTTCCTCAGTAGGATGAGGATCTATTTGGAAAAGATAGGCACTAGAATTATTGTGTGATTCTACTCCTGTCTGTCTTGTAGGGAGCATCAAGCTTACTCTTTTGCATAGGTGGACCTTATGGACATGGAAGACAATTGCGGGAGAGAGCTAACATATCAGTCAAATTGTCATCTTTAGTCTTAAATCATGAGATTGCCGTAGTTGTACTGATAGAGCAACTTTACAGGTGAGAGACTGGAGCAGACTATTCTTCTTTTAAAGTATTAGTGCTGTTATTGTTTCTGTCTGTAAAAATTTCAATGTTCAGAAGATTGTTTGAGAAAATAGTTTCACAACTTGAAGTATTCATGCGTCCTAGTCATACTGTTCTCATTACCTATCCACTTCCTAAGAGGAAGATAACATAAAAATTATTCCTTTAAAGAGCTCTTATATATACTTTCGAACTAAAAAGCAAACATATATTCTCATTTTCTCTCTGTATTAAACACTGTCTCAGATAGGATTGTTTTAATCAAGTAAAAGCTTCCCATAAACGAGATTGAAGCATGTATTCTACAACTACGGCAGACATAGTGTTAAAATGGCTAGACACATAATTCCTTCCTTCACTTCTTTATAAGTTCCTTTCATCCACTTATGTGGGAAGTGTCTTGGCGTTAAATCTCTTTTGTCAAATCTGATTGTTTATCGTATCATGACCATACATGAATTTCCAGAAATCTAATAAATACACTGCTCTGAATATTTTGACAGAGCGTGGACTATTCTTAAAGGACAGAATTATCATCACTAGATATTGGTGTCTTAACTATGGTAAAGCGAGAGAGGTACAGGTAGTGCTTTCCCGTCCTAAATATTTGAACTTCTATTCTATTTCCTTAGTGAACTTGGTGCCATGTAATTTAAGTTTAATAGATCGAGCATTGGCAAATGTGCTGCATTGGCCTTAAATAACGAGTTTGGAGAGTGATGTTTTATTTACTTATTCAAATAAAACAAGCTTTATTACCCATCGTGCTTCACTATTTCAAGTGTACTACTTAGCAAAAAAGTTAAATGCATTAGCATGTCATACCCTGGCTAAACACCATGTTTTTTACTGGCATGTAATTGCTGCTAAACGCCTACAGAGAAATATCACTCACAATTATACTGCGGGAAACTGGGAATAACTTCAGAACAACTCAATGCAAACAGTGACAAAGATAAAACTAAGTTTCACTAACTCTACCACTTATGCAATTGTTGCCTTTATTAGTATATTTATTTTTGGTAGTTTTCCTGGTCAAACTAGAAATTACCATTCATACAATTGAGTCGATAGTTTATTGACTGATTTTTCAGAATTTCTATTTCTTGGATTGGATTAAAAGAATTGAATGACTTCCAAATTTCATTCAACCACCATCAGAGGAACCAAACTTATCTCAGGATTGAAATGTGTTTTCAGGATGACCTTGGCCTCATTTATAGATATTGGACTTGCCTAACCACCCGCCTAAAGAGGAAGAGTTGGTTGAGAAGTGAGCAGAACCACATCCTTAGATCTTAGTAATCTGTTGAGGTTGTGACTGTCCAAATTGTTGATGCTTAACTTGGTTTACGATGGGTCTGCGAAATCAGATGGTACGTCTATCGTGATTGTGTGTCATGCTACATTTATAGACTGGTGTGTCATGTCATGCCTACTAGTTGGGCTTAGCCGGTCCGAATCTGACATTGGAACGTTGACGAGCCTGGACCTGACATATCTTAGGCACTAAAATGATCTAATTCATTATGTCATCGCCACTATTTCTAATGAATGGAGTTAGGTTTTGTGCATTTATATCCTTCTGGGTTTTTGGAGAAAAGTTAGACAACTATTTATTTCTTGTGATAAGGTATTTATTTCGTTGAAACATTTGCCAAACTACTATGTACGATTTTGAGGCCCATCCTGCGACGCTTGAGATTTATTGTTACTGATCATTTGACACGTTCGACACTGCTGGGGAAGCCATGACTTGTTTTTACTTGTATCACATTATGCTTCTTGGGCTGCATTACGACTAGATCGACTCTGTTTTGTTTAGATGCTCCATTTACTTGTTGGGAGTGGGTTCTGGTTGCTTATGGATGTCTGTCGGTTTTCGTCCATTTCTTCTTCAACATGAGCACATTGCTGGCTGATTATTTTCATACGGATTTCAGTATCAATTATGATATTACATTGTATTGAGTATATTACTTGATTGCCAGTTAATTGGTCAGTAAGCGACTGGTCACGGGTCACCAGTTTTGAGTTTCAATTCCACAACTTTATATGGTTGTCACTTGTCCTTTCATATAATAGATTCTTGGCAATGTGGATCGCTGTCTGGTTATCACAAATACAAAGGAATGGAAGAGAGGTACTAACACCAAAATCAGATAAAAGCCTGACAACCCAATTTCAGCAATAGCCTTGTTCATAGACCTATACTCAGATTCAATAGATGGCAAGGGTACAACAGGCTGTTTTTTGGACTTCCAACACACTAAGCTTCCTCCTAACAACACAAAAACCACTCACAAACTTCTTATCATCTGGATAAGCACCCCAGTCACTATCACAATAAGCACCAACTGAAAGATAAGGATAATTATTGAACACTCTAAAAATTCAGAAGTACCTCTGAGATATCTGTGCAAGTGCAAAGCTACTTTCATGTGAGGCGGCACACATGATTTTTATATGAATTGACTCTGATGTTATACATCAAAACATATATTAAGTCCGGTATGTGTTAAGAATTCAATTCTCCACCAAACACCTGTATTCTTTAGGTTTTGGCAAAAGATCACCCTCTCCAGCTTTCAGTTTCTCATTTATCTTAGAGGAAAGACCACTGAAGTGCAGTCAATGCAATGAAACTCGTCAAATGGTCATGAACAAACTGTTTTTGGCGGAGTAAGACCCAGAAGGTGTATAGAGCACTTATATCCCCAGAAGTAGTTGAGAGAACCCAGCTTTTGATTTTAACGTGATCATGAAGACTAGCCTCGAGAGCGGAAATCTCAGTCCGATCAGTTGCAGATAGAATGGTGTCATCCACATACACAGGTAGGATGACTATAGCATCACCAGAGGGAATACTCATTTAATGAATGATTCTTTCATCTAGAGCACATAGCTTGAGACAATTTTACAGACCATTGTTTGGATGCCTGCCTCAAACCATAAAAGAATTTATGTACTTTGCAAACTAGTGGAGCTTGAGAAGAGGAGGAAACTGACAAACCTGGAGGAAGTTCATGGATTCTTCATCTAAATCACCATGTAAAATTATTGACATCAAGTCAGCATGAAGGGGAGTCTTGACGTAATTGGTAAAGTTGCTGCTATGTGACCAGGCGGTCACGGATGTTCGAGCCGTGGAAACAACCTCTTGCATAAATACAAGGTAAGACTTCGTACAATAGATCCTTGTGGTTCGGCCCTTCCTCGGACCCCGCACAAAGCGAGAGTTTAGTGCATCAGACTGTCCTTTTTTTAAGTTGGAACAATGGCCACTGCTTCTTGACAACAATAACAACTAAATTCTTAACAGGAGACATCTTTACAACATGGAAATTGTCTCGTGGAAATCTATACCCTCTATTTCAGTGACTTTTTCCTTTATCTTTTATTTATAATACATTTTTAGTACTAATATTTATGTTGTTTTTTTAAAGTTTTATACTCAAATGCGACGGGCAACACGCGTATCATAAACTAGTAAAAATGATAAATAAGAGCACCTCTTCTAAGGGGGCATTTGCATCTATACCCGCTTTTTGTGTTACGTTTTAACTTGTGCCCGCTTTGCAAAAAAAATTGTAAGTGTACTCGCTTTTTCGCATAACTTCAGCATACGGGGATGAAGTAGCAAAGGCAATTACGCAAAACTTCAGCATTCTAGTAGACGGGCCTGGAGTAGCAAGTGTGCTGAACCAAGTGTGCTGAAGTTTTTGTTTTTGTAACTGGCGAACTTCAGCTCTAGAGCTGAAGTTTTTGTTTTGTAACTGGCGACCTTCAGCTCTGATAAACATATTTATGCCAATCATTCCATGAACTGAAGTTCCATAGCAGCAGAAAGAAGAAGAAGAAGAAGAAGAAGAAAGATGAGGAGAAATGGGGCTGAAGTTATTTAAAAAGTGGGTACAAGTTAAAAGTTAAAAAAAAAATAAGTATAGGTTAAATGGGGGCGACCAAATAGGGTGCTCCGTGCAATTTTTACTCTTATAAGCATTCATACATATAAATCTTTTTTAAGAGGCTTAACTAATGAAAATGCAGTAATTAGTGATGTAAAATCAAACTTTCAACAATTTGATTATCATTGTTTCAGTGGTTACTATAGTCCTTTTGTCCTTCCTAAAGGGTCTGCCTTGTATCATCTTGGACCTAAGAATGATCAATGTTGAATTAAGCTGATGTGACAGGGAAAAGCAAGCAATCTTCCATCAGCAGGAAACTAAACCTGTGGAAAGCGGACTCAACAAAAAATTGAAATTTATATTTGATTCTTTTTGTACAGTTATGTAAGCTGTCATTCATATTATATGCTGTTGGACAAAATTCCAGCTTTGCCCCACTTAAGAAAAGGGAAGGAGTTTCTGTCCGTTGTCTTTTTATGCTATTAATATTTTTTATTATATAAATTAGGGGCGATTTGCCGTCATACCCTACATAGTAGTCACCTGTTAACTTATACTCTATTTTAAAAAATTATTGATTTGGTAGCCAGCTGACAAAAAATTCGCACTAATATGACCATTTTATCCCTGACATAACATATAAAAATCACGCACCTCCATCTCTTCTCATATTTGAATCACGCACAAAACACTCCGTCTCTTCTCATATTTGAATCACGCACAAAACACTTCACCGATCCTCCTCCATCACTGCGTCTCTTCTCATATCTCCTCTCCCAAACCAGAAATTTGAACCAGACTCAAATTCAAAAATTCAAATTGTAAGTTTTCGAATCTGACTGATGTTCATGATGCCTAAGATGCTGTAGTATTTGGATTGCATAACATGCTGTAGTTTTTGCTAAAGTTTTGGTTTATTTAGAAAAAATTTAGGGTGAATTTTTTGCTTTATTTGCTAAACAATTTATTTTTTTGGCTAAAATTCAGCACTAATAATATGCTTAAGTTATGTACTGTGTTCTATAGTTTTTTGATGAGTTTTTTCAAAAATGTTTTCTTTAATTAAGGTACAATATTAAAAAAGCGCAGAAAAACATTCAAAGCATCTTGTGCTGAAGTTTTTTAGTTCATTTCTAATACTTCAGCACTGACTGTGCTGATGTTTTACTCCTGGATACAATAGATTTGTCATGACCTTTTCCAAAAATCTCAGCACAAATATGCTGAAGTTTTTTAGTTCATTTCTAATACTTCAGCACTGACTGTGCTGAAGTTTTACTCCTGGATACAATAGATTTGTCATGACCTTTTCCAAAAACCTCAGCACAAATATGCTGAAGTTTTTTAGTTCATTTCTAATACTTCAGCACTGACTGTGCTGAAGTTTTACTCCTGGATACAATAGATTTGTCATGACCTTTTCGAAAAACCTCAGCACCAATATGCTGAAGTTTTTTTAGTTCATTTTCTAATACTTCAACACTGAATGTGCTGAAGATTTTCTCCTGGATATAATAGATTTGTCATGAAAAACTTCAGCACCAATATGTTGGAGTTTTTAGTTCATTTTCTAATACTTCAGCACTGAATGTGCTGAAGATTTTCTCCTAGATATAATAGATTTGTCATGAAAAACCTCAGCACAAATATGCTGAAGTTTTTTAGTTTATCTTGTAATACTTCAGCACTGAATGTGCTGAAATTTTTCTCCTGGATACAATTGATTTGTCATGAAAAACCTCAGCACAAATATGCTGAAGTTTTTTAGTTTATCTTGTAATACTTCAGCACTGAATGTGCTGAAGTTTTTCTCCTGGATACAATTTATTTGTCATGAAAAACCTCAGCACAAATATGCTGAAGTTTTTTAGTTTATCTTGTAATACTTCAGCACTGAATGTGCTGAAGTTTTTTCTTCAAACTTCAGCTTTTTTTCATAATTAAATTCTTATGCTAATACTTGACACTAAACATGCTTCTCTACGATGAGTTCAATTTGCGTTGTATTTAATTTCAATGGGAGGTGGACTACTGACTTCAAATACTTGGATCATGATACAAAGCTTGTTCTAATTAATAAACAAGTATCATTCAATTCTTTCCTGAAAAAAATTAGTGAAGTTACAAATATTGATTCAAGCGGATATTCTGTAAAGATATGGTTTGATATCAAACTAAATACAAGCAAAGGTATGCTTGTAACTTCAGATGAAGAACTCAGTACTTGTATACATTTGCATACAACTGATTCAGTCTACAAGAATTGTCATTTTGTCGTCAAAAAAATACAATGTTCTGCAACATTCAACCAATCTATTGACAGTATAGCAACTTCAGAACAGTTTGGTGATTATCAACATGATCTAGGGCAGCCAATAGTGGTAGTAGACAACGAGCAACAACTTTCTAACATTACATTTGCTTCAGAATATAGAATGCTACAACAATCACACCTCCTCCAATAAATTAATACCAGTTTGTGAATGAGCAAGAAGAAGAAGGGCAGCTAATAATGAAAATTGACAACCAACACACAATCCAACAAAAATTTTCTACCTTCTGCAATGATAAGCAACAACGAAGATGAAGAAAATATGAAATTAATACCGGTAACATCAGATACAATTGATGAAATTGCTGAAAATTCTAGTGCCTCTAAGAAATCAAGAAAAAGAATGAGTGAAAAGTTGAAAGAATTTCCACCATGTAAAATACTTAGGCATGATGCATTGCCTGAGGAAGTAAGAGTAGGATCAATTTTTGAGAACAAGGAAAATATGACTAAATTTTTCTACAGCTTGGAGATAACCCAAAAGGTTGAATTCACAGCTGTTAGATCATGTTCAAAGAGATATGAACTGAAACGCATTGAGGAGCAATGTGGTTGGATTGTGTGTGCTACCAGAATAAAAAATTCCACACTTTTCAGGGTGATAAAATATCATAACAACCATGAATGCTCAGTTGATGCAAGAAAATCAGATCAGAAGCATGCTACATCAAATTTTATAAGTGATCAAATTTTAGAACATGTTCGAGACAAAAAGATAGAGGTTACACCATCCTTTGTAGAAAATGAAATGAAAAAGAAATTTGGAATTGACATTGGATATCACAAGGCATGGCGTGCTATTCAAAAAGCTATTACTTGCATAAGGGGAACACTGGAAGAGAACTACCAGATTCTTCCTTCATTACCTACACATGATGATGCATAGAAACCCAGGAACGTACACAAACATAAAAAGAGGTGAGCAGAATCAGTAAGCAAAACAAATATTAACCATCAGCCTGAAGTTAAACTTCACACCTTATGATTTATTTTTTTGTGTTTCATTGTACAGGTTTTGTTATATGTTCTTTGCTCCAGCAACATCAATAGCTGGTTGGTCCTACNGTGAAGATTTTAATAAGTTAATGTCCCAACTCAAAAGTGTTGACAAGAAAATATACAATTACATAATGGAAGAGCCTCCAGAAAGATGGGCTCGATCGTGGTTCCCACGACGACGTTATGATATGCTGACAACAAACATTGTAGAATCAATGAATTTCGTGTTACTAAAAGCGAGAGAAATGCCTATTTAAAGAATGTTAGATTACATCCAAGAGAAGTTAGGAGAGTGGTTTTACGAAAGGAGGAAAAAAGCAAATGATTACATCCAAATGAATTTTTTTACAAAGTATCAATATGGGCAGAAGAAGAGATGACTAAGAAGATGGACTTGCCTTGCAAAATGATTGTGAGTATATTTATTAACTTCAGGATTTACTTTCAACATGTTTTCTCTATAGGATAATCACTTCTGCTTTTTATATATGGTATAGTGATTTACTGCTTACATATAAAAAACTTCATACTAGCTGAAGTTTTGTCCCTAGATTCTATAGTTTTCTCGTCATGAGATTTTTGTAAAAACTTCAGCACCCATCATGCTGAAGTTATGAGGTTTATGAAAAACTTTAGCAGAAAATGCTGAAGTTAACTCGCTCACTTGTAAAAACTTCAGCACACCATGTGCTGAAGTTTTGTCCTGGATTCTATAATTTTGTAGTCATGATCTTTTTGAAAAATTTCAGCATAATTACTTCTGCTTTTTATATCTGCTGCTGTGATTTACTGCTTACATATAAAAAACTTCATGCCTTTTCTTTTTGAATCAATCATACACTAATATTTTCTATTCCTTCTTAGGTGTTCAACCTTGATTCAATGTTGTTTAGAATAAATAGTGAAGGAATTGAATTCATTGTGGACTTAAAAAGGAGAACTTGTGACTGCTTGGAATTTCAACTTGATGAATTGCCCTGTCCACATGCAATTGTTGTTATTAATAAGAGATATTTGCAAAAATCTGATTACTGCTCAAATTGGTTGAAAGGAAACATGGTTCAAAATATATGAAGGACATGTGAATACTGTGGGAGATAAAAAATCATGGGATATTTCACAAAATGTACAATCTGATATCACAAAACCTCCTGATGTGGAGATTTTACAAGGAAAAAGACAAAAGAAGAGGCATATGCCAGGGACCGAATCAGTACCATGGAAGTCTACCAAATGTAGTCGATGAAAACAAATTGGGCATAATAGAACAACTTGCTTATCTTCTCCAGCACCTCATCCATATTCGAAGAAACACGCTGAAAAATACTCCAACGTTCAATAATTCTTGGCAGAATTTAGACTTTCATTTTTGTATGATATATTTCAAATGTGATTGTTTTCATACAAATGAAAAAAGACTCTTGCACTCTTTTATATATTGCTGAAGTACAAGACACTTCTGCATAATTTATTCCATTGAAAGCTTCCTACTTTCAATTTAAAAACCGCTTGCACCAGACATTCTTTCTTCAAAAAAAGATATAAGACTAAGGATGAATATAAATTTTACAAAACTTAACTTCAGCCTTATAAATTTTCAGGCAATAAATGTAAATGTAAGATAAGTAGATGATAAAAGACAAAAAGTGGCTAGTAAATGCGAAAAAGATAAGTATCAATTTAAAAAAAATGCCTGAAGTTTAGTCGTCATGAGCTTTTATGAAAAATGCTGAAGTAAATTAGTTCATTTGTAAAGACTTCAACACATAATGTGCTGAAGTTTTTATCACTGGATTCTATATTTAGTCTTCATGAGCTTTATGAAAAACTTCAGCACAAGATGCTGAACTAAGTTAGTTCATTTGTAAAGACTTCAGCACATAATGTGCTGAAGTTTTTATCACTGGATTCTATATTTTAGTCTTCATGAGCCTTATGAAAAACTTCAGCACAAGATGGTGAACTAAGTTTGTTCATTTGTAAAGACTTCAGCATATAATGTGCTGAAGTTTTTATCACTGGATTCTATAGTTTAGTCTTCATGAGCTTTATGAAAAACTTCAGCACAAGATGCTGAACTAAATTAGTTCATTTTTAATACTTCAGCAACCACTGTGCTAAAGTTGTTATCCCTGGATTCGATAGTTTAGTCGTCATGAGCTTTATGAAAAATTTCAGCACAAGATGCTGAAGTCAATTAGTTCATTTGTAAAATCTTCAGCACCTCATATGCTGAAGTTTTGTCCTTAATTCTATAGTTTTGTCATGAGCTTTTTTTAAAACTTCAGCACAAGATGCTGAAGTCAATTAGTTCATTTGTAAAATCTTCAGCACCTCATATGCTGAAGTTTTGTCCTTAAATATATAGTTTTGTCATGAGCTTTTTTTAAAACTTCAGCACAAGAAGCTGAAGTTAATCAGTTCATTTGTAAGAACTTCAGCACCGCATGTACTGAAGTTTGTTTAGTCTTCATGAGCTTTATAAAAAATTTCAGCACAAGATGATGAAGTTAATCAGTTCATTGGTAAAGACTTCAGCACATAATGTGTTGAAGTTTGTTTCGTCTTCATGAGCTTTATGAAAACTTCAGCACAAGATGCTGAAGTAAATTAGTTTATTTTTAATACTTCAGCAACCACTGTGCTGAAGTTGTTATCCCTGGATTCGATAGTTTAGTCGTCACGAGCTTTATGAAAAACTTCAGCACAAGATGCTGAAGTCAATTAGGTCATTTGTAAAATATTCATCACCTCATATGCTGAAGTTTTGTCCTTAATTCTATAGTTTTGTCATGAGCTTTTTTTAAAACTTCAGCACAAGATGCTGAAGTCAATTAGGTCATTTGTAAAATATTCATCACCTCATATGCTGAAGTTTTGTCCTTAATTCTATAGTTTTGTCATGAGCTTTTTTTAAAACTTCAGCACCGCATGTGCTGAAGTTTGTTTAGTCTTCATGAGCTTTATGAAAAACTTCAGCACAAGATGCTGAACTAAGTTAGTTCATCTGTAAAAACTTCAGACATAATGTGCTGAAGTTTGTTTAGTCTTCATGAGCTTTATGAAAAACTTCAGCACAAGATGCTGAACTAAGTTAGTTCATCTGTAAAAACTTCAGACATAATGTGCTGAAGTTTGTTTAGTCTTCATGAGCTTTATGAAAAACTTCAGCACAAGATGCTGAAGTCAATTAGTTCATTTGTAAAATCTTCAGCACCTCATATGCTGAAGTTTTGTCCTTAATTCTATAGTTTTGTCATGAGTTTTTTTTAAAAACTTCAGCAAAAGATGCTGAAGTCAATTAGTTCATTTGTAAAATCTTCAGCACCTCATATGCTGAAGTTTTGT
>ML349315.1:0-36776 GCA_005239505.1 Nicotiana paniculata | reverse complement strand
ATATTTACATCGAAAATAGTATAGAATTTGGGTGTGGTCAAAAAATAGTTGTTCACACTTAGACAATTAGCTTCACCGAATAAACTCAGTTTGAACAAATGCTCAGTAGGAAGCATCAAAGAATACCATCAACATGGGTGGTCATCAATTAAACCTAAGTAGTACTTAAGAGAAAAAAATCATTTAAATCACGATGTACGACTCACGGGCATGGTTGACCAACGTATAGATATTCCAATTACTTGTTAGACATTTATAGGGCGAGATTATACTAGTCTTAGTCGCTTAGACATTGTATGAAGGAAGATATAGTATAACGGTAGGAATGCAAAGTCTTCATTTAAGTCAAATAAGATCAAATAATAAACAAGGAATGCTAGGCAAGTACTTCTATTTGAGCAGGAAGAGATGAGACTAGAAATTCAGAATTCAGATATAATAAGTTCAATTCATATACGGGGAACATAAGGACCTAAAATCCCTGAAAGGCAATCTATTTGTAAATAAGTCCGAGCATGTACTCGTCACCTCGCGTACGCGGACTACAATCCACATAGAAGACTCAACCCTAAGGGATAGTTCCCCCACACAAGGTTAGGCAAGATACTTACCTTGACTGCGCGAATCAACTCAAAACCACGCTCTTTCCATGAGTATCCAACTCCGGGTGGCCCAAATCTAGACAATTCAGTGTAAATATCATCACAAGGAAACAAAATAACTAATAAGTTCGAAGCTAATACGAGAAATTAGGAAATTCGCTCAAAAAGTTCTCCGGGCCCACGTCTCGGAATCGGATAAAAATTATATTTTCCGGACACTCATTCACTCACGAGTCTAAACATATGAAAATCTCACAAATCGAAGGTCAAAAACCCAATCAAAACTCAATAATTTGGTCTATGAAGTATATCAAAATTTTCCCAAATCTTCCACCCAAATTCGAATTCTAAGGACTAGATTTAAGTTAGGAATCATGGAAATTGATCTAAGTAGGTTAGAAATCACTTACCCAAGTTACCCAGGTGCAAAGGTCTTCAAAAATCGCCCTTCTCGAGCTCCAAAATTCGAAATGGTGAAAATAGGCTTAAGCCCTCGAATCTAATATAATTGCCCAGCAATATCCGCACCTGCGCCCCTGGTACCGCACCTGCGGTCCCCCACCTGCGGAAATACCATCGCAGGTGCGAAAACCCACTAAAAGGCCTGGGGTCGCACCTGCGGAAAAACTAACCGCACCTGCGAGGATTGGGGGATTGGGTCAAGTCCGCACCTGCGAGCTCCTCACCGCACCTGCGTGTCCGCACCTGCGGAAGGTCCATCGCAGGTGCGAGACACCAGAACCAACAATGGTTCAGTTGTCTTCCAAGCGCTAATAACATCCGATGAGCATCCTAAACGTACCCGGGGCCCCCGGGACCCTGTCCAACCACACACACAAGTCATATAACCTAAAACGGACTCGCTCGAGGTTTCAAACCACATAAAACAACACTAAAATGATGAATTAAACTAAAAGTCCATGAAATTCCTCAAAACATCTATAAACATTAAGTTTTGCATTTAAGGTCTGAATCACATCAAACTAAGTTCGTTTCTTACCAAATTTCATAGATAATACATATAAATCATATCGAACCTTCCCCTGGCTCCGGAATCATAATACGGGCCCGATATTACCGGTTTCACCTCAAATTTCATTTTCAAAAACCTTTATATTTTTCAGAAAATAATTTTCTTTAAAAATTCATTTCTCGGACTTAGGACCTTGGAATTCGATTCCTGGCATATGCCCATATCCCATATTTTCCGACGGACCCTCCGGGACCGTCAAATCACGGATCTGGGTCTGGGTCCGTTTACCAAAAACTTTGACTGAAGTTAACTTTATTCAAATTTCTAATATAAAATTATTATTTTTATCAGTTTTTCACATAAAGGCTTCCTGGCTACACGCCCGGGCTGCACATGCAAATCGAGGTGAGATAGAAGGAGGTTTTCACGACCTCGGAACACACAATTAGCTAGAATATACGGGATGACCTTTTGGGTCATCACAATCTCCCCCTCTTAGAAAACATTCGTCCTCAAACGTGCTAAGATTCACTTTGAACTCATCCAATCATTGATCGAGCACTTCCAACACACACCCCCGAGTGATCCCACGTCACCCCAACCTACATAAGCCTAATGACACCATCACAACTGCCGTATAGCCTTCTTATCATCATCGATAAGCCTCATACCTCAATTCCTCACTTTCTACTCATTTCCAAAAGACTCGATTCTAAATCCATATCCGGCATTAGCCTCAACCAGCTGCATCAACTTAGGTTTAAGCCCACAAGGCACGACCACACAACATAGCACATCAGACATAGGCTCAATATCACTTTTGATCACAATAACTGCCCGAAATCAACTCAACATTGGCAATTAGTCCCACATATAGAAGAACTCTGTTTCCAAATCCCATAATACCGATAATGATGCAATAAAAAAGAAGACCTCATCATTAGACACCCGAATCACCGAGTCACAGCTAACACCACCGGGCACACATCCCGCAAACTGAACTAAAGAAGCACATAACTAAATGACTGAGTATGAAAAATAGAAGCATATAAAGGTACTATCAAACAAGCCCATAGGCATAACTCTCTATCAATACTGACTTACCAAAAGCAATATAACAAGAAAGAAGCAAAGCATATGAACAAATCACAAGGATGCCATCCTGATAAAATTCCACAGCGGTACTCAGCCCGGTCCAATCATATCAAATCACAAAGAATCACGAGGGTCTCGCCCTCAACTCTATGACACATGTCGAATATATATCATGCCAATAGAGATCTCCCACTAATTCATCTCGGCTAAAAAAATCATAGTGCTCACTTACTCACATCTCAATGGAGTATCAACTCACAGCTCGAAAACAAAATACTCAGGAGAATCACATAAAGCTTACCACGAGGGACGACATGGACGCACGTCAAGTTTCACCACTAGCAAGGATGAATAAAACAATGATAGACACGAGTTACTACCATAGAATCTCCCAACAGGAGCAAGCACAAAAATAGAGTGCAGAACATGAAACTCACTCATATATGAAACAACAAATAAGGGAACTCGTCCTGACCGGCAAAGCTATAATGAAATATAATTGGTGCCCCACTACAATACATCAAAACATACCTGGGTGATGATATCTGGCACAACGGCCTCTATTTACTATATGAAACAGAACAATGGTCGGGTCTCCCCATCTTAGGTGCCCTCTACTCACCTGAATACCTGCTACCAGACCCTACCTGAATCCTGGGACAATATCTCACCCTGTGGCTAACATCTCCACACTGAAAACAATCTCTCTGCATATGTGGTTGTGGAAAACATATACGGATCCTCTGAGACCCATGATGTCACGACCCAAAATCCATAAGGTCGTGATGGCGCCAGACATCATTGCCAGGCAAGCCAATCATTAATTAATTGAAATAATTTCCTGTTTTTAACATTTATGAAAAGTATTTTCGTTCACTTTATTACATATTAACTAAATAAAATCTGTCGAGTCAATCAATAGTTTGAATATTCCATATTAGCAATTATATCCCAATACATCCTAGAACCCGGTGTCACAAGTACATGAGCAATTTCTAAGAATTTATACAATCATTACAAAGTTTGTCTGAAATAAAAGTTGGACAAGGAATTTAAAATGAATTAAATACAGTATGAGGGAGACTCTGTCAGCTGCGGATCTCCTTCGGATGATGAAGCTCGCCTAAGTCTCCGAATCCTCCACATTGCTATGAAAGTACCTATGCAATAAAATGCACAACAAGTGTAGCATGAGTACAAAAACAACGTGTACTCAGTAAGTCGCCCGCCTAACCTCAGAGAGGTAGTGACAAGAGGTCGAATTAGACACTCACTAAGGGCCAGCAAATTAATTAACAGTATAAGATGAACACAATAGGCATGTAAAGGTAGTAAAGCAACATATATATAAGGCACTGAAATCCAAGTAAATACTGGAAGTAAACAAACAGTTACCACTTTCTCATTATTTTCCCAAATATCTTAAATAAATAATTTCCTCTTTGTTTTCCCCCAAATATCATAAATCAACAATTACTTCTTTATATTCCCCCAAATATCTTATCACTTCAAAATCATGAAAAAACATTTAACAATCTAGCATGCGCATACGAGATAAGTACAACCGGCCTGAGCCATCATATTAATCATCTTTGTGCACTGTCGAGGGTCGAACGACCCGAACCATAATATTTCTTTCAATCTCGCCGTGGTGTACGTCCCTCTCCCATGAGAGTGGGGGAAATAAAAGTCCGCTTGCGGAATGTAAATTGCGAAGCGGTCACATGCAGTAATGCACAATCAACAGTCCACCCTGAATACGCCGGGAAATCACGTAACCAAGTAAATGACAAATTTTTCTTTTAAAAACCAAAATAGTATTTAAAGCCCTTTTTCGAAATTCGCTTGCCAAGTTTTTATAATGTTTAATAATACAACCTTATCCGGAAATACAATTGCCCGTGAAGGAAATCAATTCTCTTTTTAGATGATTTAGAAAATAAACTCTAATCTTCCTTAGTCCGTCAATTACAATTTCGATTATATTAGCAGTCTAACATCACAGACAAGATCACAGGTACAATAGGTAAGGCATGCTAGTGGGTCCTAGGCTGCCCGGACATGGCATAATAGTAGCTATGCACGGACTCCCGTCACCTCGTGCGTACGTAGCCCCCGCAGATAGTCACACATACTTAATTAGTTTACGTAGGGGGATAATTCCCCCTCACAAAGTTAGAAAGGAGATTTACCTCGCTCCGAAATTCCATAACCGGCTTCTAAGCCCTTCCGACGACTCCAACAGACGCACATCACCCCAAAACTATCCAAATAACGGCAAACCAATGAAAATATACTCTAATATTTGCAACAATTCCAATATAGTTTCCCAACCCCACTTAGTGAACTGACAAAAATGCCCTCGGGCCCACGTGCCTGGAATCCGAAATTTCTCAAAGATATAATCTACCCACAACTCTACTAGTTCATATACAATTTACTCTACATTCCATGCTCAAATTCGTGGCTAAAAATCCAAATTTCCGTTTTCTAGGTTTCTTTAAGATTCCCCAATTTCCTACCAATTTCCATATCTAATTCCATGCATATACTTGTATTTAACTTTAAAAAAAATGAAGGAGTTACCTGCCTTGACAATTCATGAAGAAATCCTCTCTTTGAAGCCTCCCAAGATCTCCCAGCCAAAGAAGAAATGAAGAAATGGCCAACAATTCACGGTTTTAAAACATTCTGCCCAGCCTTCCGCACCTTCGATCCTACCTCTGCACCTGCGCTGCCGCAGGTGCGACCAATCTCCCGCACCTGCGGTTTCCACAAATCCAGCCCAAAATCTCACCTGTGCCCCATTGTCCGCACCTGCGGCCAAAACCTCGCAAGTGCGGTCGCACCAGACACCAAAAACTTTAGCTTTTTCTGAACTTCAAATATTGATCCGTTAGCCACCCGGAATCCACTCGAGGCCCCCGGGACCCCGTCCAATTATACCAACCTGTTCCAAAACATAATTCAGACTTGCTCGAGGCCTCAAATCACATCAAACAACATCGAAACCACGAATCGCACTCAAATCCTAACTTTATGAACTTAGAAATTTTCAACTTCTACATCTGATGCCGAAACCTATCAAATGACGTCCGATTGACCTCAAATTTTGCACACGAGTCATATTCGACATTTCGGACCTGCTCCAACTTCCGGAATCACATTCCGACCTCGATTTCAAAATTTCCACTTCTGGTCGGATTTTCTTCAAAACCTTCAAATTTCTAGCTTTAGCCAAATGACTTCAAAATGACATACGGACATCCAAATTCACTTCTGATCATGCTCCCAACTCCATAATCACCATACAGAGCTATTCCCAAACTCGAAATTCCAAACGGACATCAACATCACTGAAATGCGCTCCAAGCCAAACTTAGGAAATTCTTTTAAAAATGCTGACTTCCACAATATGCATCGAAACACTCTCGGGTTATCCGAAACCCGATACGGACATATTCCCAAGTCCGAAATCATTATACGAACCTGCAGGAACCTTCAAATCCTGATTCGGAGGTCATTTACTCAAAATTCCAATCTTAGTCAATTTCTCCCACTTAAAGCTTCTGAAATAAGAATTTTCTTTCCAAATTAACTCTAAACTTCCGGAAATTCGGTTTTGACCACGTCTACAAGTCATAATACCTGAAACAGAGCTGCTGAACGATGCGCTAGAGCTCAAAACGACCTGTCGGGTCGTTACACATGAGTACCTAAAAAGTTCCATGCGAAGCTGGTAATGCAACTGAACTGGCTGACCCACGAAACCTCTACTGTGGGGGGTACCCTGCTTCCATATAAAGGACTAGTGGATTTATACGATATACGAGGCCTCTTTGCTTCCCTGAACCATCACTCCCGATCTTGTCTGTCCTCATACTCCCGGTCCCACAAGCTTTCTAACTGCCAAGCAATCCCTACTACCTGCTGAAACAAGGCCTCCGACCCTAACTCTCGAGTCCTGCTGAACTGAATATAATGCCTGGGTCCCGAAATGAATCTACGGACTCACCTCCTAACTGAAGCAACCAACTGAGGTACATAACTGGCCGACTCACTAAATCTGACGACGTACTCCAATGGTGACATGGCGCCCTGACGCAACTGCTCAAACTCCGTGCGCTGAACATTCTAAGGAACTGAGGTTGAACCTCCCTCAAAACATCTCCGAAAATTGAATCCATACTAGTGAAGCTAAGTCGGCCAGATCACCCCAACTCGTATGCCTCCACCGCTGATCAACCCACTACTCTGGACCTGAGACATGACAAAAGTAATCCCGCTCATCTCCACAATACCCGAAGTACAAAGAATATAGTGACACTCCTCTAGAAACCCTGGGCATTATCTGCCGCCAATCCACTGAAAGATAGAAGGGTGGTACTTCCAGTACCTCTAAATCCCAAGGTGCTCTACCTCCGATGTTGCTGTCCTAACCATGGGCTGAACTAAAACCACATGCCGTGCTGCCATGATAACTGGAACCTGACCAATATGATCTCGCTACTCTGGAGTGTAGAAGGTGGGAGTATGAACTCCTTCCCTTATTTGTGAAGCAACTGATGCACAAAAATAAACCCTGCCTGAGTTGATGTACCAATTGTACTCAAAACTGCGCTCAGGTCTCCTGAAGTCGGAGGTAGTAACAGGCGACCCAGTACCTTTCCCCCAACTAGAACTACTGGCGACTCCCCAATGGCTGGTCTGGTAGGCATCTTAACTGCGACACGTGCTCCTCGTTGGCCTCTGTCTCTGACCCTTGCGATATTTGCTTCAGGGTAACATCATTAGGAACCGCCGCTCGTGTTCTCACTGTTGGTGAGAGAATGGATCAATAATTTTAAACTTCAAGATCAATGAATTCACACGATAGGAATGAAGGAAGTGAAATTGTCCTAATAGTTTCCATAGCCTCTCGAATATAAGTACAGACGTCTCCGTACAGATCCGCAATACTCTACCAAACTCGCTTATGACTCGTAGCACCTATGAACCTAGATCTCTGATACCAACTTCTCACAACCCAAATTTCCCTACGTTGGGTATCGTGATGGAACCTAGTCTTAGGGACTAGGTAAGCCTAACATTTCCACCGAACGACAACAATAATAAAGGAATTATAACAGTCTCGATATAGACATCTTGACAAAGTTTACAATCTCCCAAAACCCGGTAAATACAAGTCATAAGCTCTACGAAATCTTTCTATCAAATCTAAATACAATTGTCTAGGAATAAGTAAGTACAATTGAATAGAAATAAGACAGGAAGGTTATTCTGAAGCCTGTGAACGCAGCAACAGGTTAGCTTGAGTCTCCTCAGCAATGATCTGCGCAGCTACTAACAAAAATAACTTGGATCTGCACACAAAAATGTGCAGAAGTGGAGTATGAGCACACCACAGCGGTGCCCAGTAGGTATCAAGACTAACCTCGGTGAAGTAGTGATGAGGAATAGTCAAGACACCACCGGTCTAATAAGTAAAAAGACATAAATGTGTAAATGACCGAAACATAATATCTATCTAAAGATTTTTCATTATAATTAACGATACGATCGAATGATACAGAATAAAATTCAATAATTACGATCAACGGACATCATAATAGAAATACGCAAAGAGAATGGAAAGAATGCAATCCAATTGGCGGGAATCACAACCCAATAATAACACTAGCAACTCAGCGCTGCATCAATTTATTCACGTCAGGACTTAGACAATAACTGGTCAAATCTTCGAGTGAAAACCCTTAAATCGTGAGTCTATTTTGAAAACTTATAGATATAATCATTTCGAAATAGAGAAATTTCTTCTTTGAAACATACTTTCTCTGAATGTATATTTATATGTTTTTATAAAGAGAAATCTTTAAAACATAGTCTCTTCAAATATGTGGTGTTCAAAGGTACTTTCCCAAATACTGCTCTTTCAAATATCATCAAAATACGTGATGTTCAACTATACTTTCCCAAATACTGCTATTTCAAATATCATTTTTCTGCAAGACAAATACTTTTCAAATATACTTTCGAAATAGAAGTCCTTTAGACATAAATTTTCATGGAGATAATTGCTTTTCAACTATACTTTTCAATATATATATATATTCTTCGATCCAAATCTCCTCAATGATAAAACCACCGGAACTTAGTCCACAACTTAGAATTTGTCATGCAATGCAGTACATGGGGAAAGTTCCTGGAATCTCGTCCGTAGTCCTAATTTAATATGCGATGCAGTACAGGGAGAAAGCTCTCGGATCTCTGTCCGTA
This sequence comes from Nicotiana paniculata, assembly GCA_005239505.1. Classification (NCBI taxonomy): domain Eukaryota; kingdom Viridiplantae; phylum Streptophyta; class Magnoliopsida; order Solanales; family Solanaceae; genus Nicotiana; species Nicotiana paniculata. The sequence goes on along the minus strand of ML349315.1, from coordinate 27,830 downwards.
GTCCCAATTTAGATATGCAATGCAGTACAGGGAGAATGTTCCTGGATCTCTGTCCGTAGCCCCAATTTAAATATACAATGCGGTACAAGGTGAAAGCTCCTGGATCTCTATCCGTAGTCCCAATTTAAATATGCAATGCAGCCACTGAGGATCCCGACTACATGCCCGGGCTGCACGCGCAAATCGAGGTAAGATAGAAGGAGGTTTTCATGACCTCGGAACACAGAATTAGCTAGAATATACGGGATGACCTTGATAGCCCAAGGTCTTTTAGAACAGAGTCACACGACTCAGGCCCAGAACCAGGTCTGGTTCTGAGACAATTTCAAAGCCCTGAAGGGTCAACTTTGGAATTTTAATTTCATAATTTTCAGTAAATATAGGAAGTTTCTAGAATAGGGACAACTGTCCCAATCTGAGTAGGAAAAGATAAGGAGAGGGTCTCAAATATCCAGAAATGGGACAGTTGTCCATTTCTTGTGGTAAGAAGGTACCAGAAATTGGACAACTGTCCATTTTCTGTGGTAAGAAGGTACTAGAAATTGGACAGCTGTCCATTTTCTGTTTAGGAAAGATGCCATCTTCTGATTTTTAGGGAATGCTGGAAGATTCCCTTTGTACCTTGATCCCTATCCCTTTTTGCACCTTTGCTCTATATAAACACTCAATTTCTGCCATTAGACAAACATACTCACACAAAAATTTCCCAACAAAAAAAAAATCATTGAGTCTGCACTGCCTTGACTCCTTTCCCTTCATTTTTCAAAAACTTCTGGAAAAACCAGCCTTGGTATTTCATAAACAAAAAAACCTAGAAAAATATATCACTTTCCTTTTTTTTAAACCCTACTGTTTCCTTATTATACTATTTTGTTCGAGCTTGGACTGTGAATTTTTGGTTTTCTACTTGATTTCCCTGCTGCTGCTTTTGCTCAAGTATTTAGAGACATTCTCTCTTTGTTTTGTTTTCTTGCTGCTATCAAGGTACTATTCTCAACAATGTAAAAGTTTAGTTTATATCATGACTGTGATTTTGCAGTTTGTCAAAAATAGTGTTTTGTTTGAATGTGGTCTTGGGTATGAATTAAATTACTGCATGAAACATATTGATTAAAGTTTCTTAGTTGGAAGTTACGCGTAAATCCGTGTAGAACTAGTCACTTACACTGTTTATTCCATTTAAGTTATATTATTTTTACGTCTAAAGTATTCTGGAGGTTTTTCAAAATTTGTTCGAGCTTTATGCATTTATTCATGTAAAAAGGGGTATATCCTGAAGACCTATATATTTGTATGCAGTAGTAGAAGTAAAGCAATATTTTTAGGAGTAGTAATATATGTAGATTAGTCATAATTAAGGAATTAAACTCATTGTTTAGTTAATAAGTTGTAAAATTTAGCTCTTTCTATATTTTATTGTACAATGCGCTAGTTTAATATGTCAGTAACTTTACTCACTACTAGAAATCCGGTAAAAAGTGACCAAAAATAGCGACCAACGTTGGTCGCTTATGTCAAATTACCGATCAAAACACGTCCAAACACACTTGGTCGCTATATTGGTGGTCCTTTTACCTTAGCAACAAAAGTTGGTCGCTAAGGTAAAAGGACCAACTATGCACTGTAAACAAAATACCGACCAACTTTGGTCGCTATTATATTTTTAATAATTTAAATTTACCGACCAAATTTGGTCGGTATATTTAAATTACGATATTTAATTAATTATTATAATTTAAAATTTACCGACCAACGTTGGTCGGTAAATTAAAATATATATTATTTTAAAAAATATATATTTAACAGTAGCGACCACGGTTGGTCGCTAATTTTAAAATGTGGGTTCATAAGCGACCAACCTTGGTTGCTAATGTTTAATTTTTAAATTATTTTTGGTCATAAGAGACCAAGGTTGGTCGCTAATTCCCATAATTTTTTTTAATAGGAAAATGACCAACTTTGGTCGCTTTTCTGGGTTATAATTTTGGCATAAAATGCATGTTTTGGCAGCTAAACCACCTGCCAGCATACCAAAATCCCTAGATAACAATACAATTCTATACCAAAATCTCCACAACAACAACAACACAACAACAACAACACAACAACAACAACAACAACAATAACAACACAACAATAACAACACAATTCAAAAAACACATTAAAACTAACAAATTAAACTAACAAAACTAAGTTAAACTTATTACAACTAGTTCAAACCCGGTTCTATTTGTCTAGTTCAAAGTATATAAAAGTCAAGGAGTGTTTTGTACAACATCATCATCACCGTCTGATGAACTTTCATATACAAGACGATATAGAGAAGGTTCTCGTGGAGGACGTGAAGAACGACCACGGGGAGGACGGGAGGAATGCTCACGTGCAGGTCGAGCCTCTGGTGATGACTCACGAGACCGGGGAATCGGAAAAGCTCTAGTAAATAGGAGAGTTCTGATATGAGCTTGCATGCCAAGGTACTGAGCATCTCTAACCTTTTCTCTTTCCTTGGCTTCTTGTAGCTCAGATGTGAGCTTTGTCACAGTCTCCCGCATAGCGGAGAGGCTCTCCCCATCAAGTTTCTCGCGTTGCGAGGAAGTCCCTATTCCTTGCATTCCACACTTATAGATATGGAAAATCTTAATAGGAAGCCTGTATACCTTCCCCCATTTTGGACCACCAGCAGACTCCATCCATTTTATTTCAGCATCCCCGTCCGAAGGTTGGGTTGGCTCGCCCGACTCATTAGGTGGCTGAGTACGGATGAATTCCTCCACGTTAGTTTGGAAGCGACCCTATACGAAAATTTACATTGAATTAGTATTTCAAAATTTAAATAAAATTAAATTAAAATACTTAATGAGAAGTGAAAACTTACATATACAGTCGAGGCCCGATTCTCGACCCACCTTTTGTGATCCGTCTCTTTCTTCTTCTTCACAATATGTGTCTCCTTGAGTAGCGTATCTTGGTTCATTGGATGCCCCAACTTCTTTTCATGAAAACAAATTAATTTAGTTAATAAACAGAATAGATATACTTTGAAAATTAAAATAAATTAAGCCATTATGTACCAATCTTCTTTTTATTGTCCCTAGGCTGATCACACCTGCAGTGTGCAAGGAGCCTCCCTTCTTAGATGAGCGAGCTTTATTTCCTTTTTCGCTCTTCTCTAAGAACTTCGCGGTAAGCCATTGCCTTTGCAAATCATCCCACAAATTTTGAAGTAACCAGTTAGGATTCTTGTTCTTCTTTCTAGCTTCGGAGAAAGTATGCGACAACCGCTTGCGAGCTTTGTGATGAAAATTTGTAGCCACTTCCGCGCTATAGCAGTGTTCCCATACACACTTGCTCTGTATTTCAAAATTTAATTATTATAAGGAAATATCATAAATATAAATAATCAAACTGCTTAAAAGAACATTTATACCTTAAATTGATTGAAAATTTGCTCATTCAGCGAGAATGGGAAATCAGTCCAAGTCGCATAAGGGCCATCATAAAGATTTCTGATGGCTTTGGTGATTATCATAGTAGTCTTATTACTCGAGATGAACCTGCAATTTAACAATAAAAAACATATTAATGTCTTAGTAAAAACTTTACAAAATAATAAGACAAAAATAACAAATAACTCTTACCCATCACCCTCAGGGACTATGATGATCCTGTCATATTAATCATAATGCACCTCCTCGTCATCATCATCATCACCGTACGATGCATGTATATCAGAGACATGTGTGGAAAGTGTAGGGGGCTCAGAGCTACTACCTCGCAGGCGAAGGCCTGAAATAGATGGAGTCACTGATGAAGATGGTTGCAATCCCTGTGACTTCGACATAGCTAGATGGACCCCAAGTGGCTGTGATACTGATGGCTGTGACCCGATTGGCGGTGACATGGATGGATGCGATCCATGCGATGCAGACGCCTGCGATCCATGTGGTCGTGAGACAGCTGGACTGTATGCCATACGTATAGTCATATGGCCCTGTGATGAAAGACCCGGTGTCTGCATGAAGGTGTATGGCTTGTGATGCTGTGACAGCTCTGTATAGCCGTGGGGGTGGAGGATAAGACATAGGCATAGGCATAGGCATCTCTGAAGAGGGTGGAAAAGATGGAGTATTATTTTCTACCCTCCTCTTTCCCTTCCTAGCCTTTTCTCGACCCCGAGAACCAGTAGGGTTATTTCTACCTTGACCCTTACCTGTCATCTGCATAATATAATACATATTTAGATTGAAACATATAAGAAACTAGCTATAAAACGAGAGTTATTAAAAAAACCAAAATTTTAAAGCTCATCGATGTATTGTTCCTCGTCCGAGAATTCTTCTGCCTCACTTGTTTGAGCTTCATCAGTTGATTCTTCGTCCTCATTTTCTATAATTGTTACTTTATTTATATCAACTTCTTCCAATTTGTGTTCAGGATGTTCCAAATTATTTTCTAATTGATCGTCCAATATTTGGTGAACACTGGAAATATCGTTTTGATATGCAACTTCTAACACATTTTCGACTTCCACCCTACCTACATGCTTAGTTTTTATTACAACCCACCAATCAGACTTATTCCGCCTCAGTGGATAAGGAGCATAATACAGTTTCCTAACATTATGTTCAATTATGAAAGGATCATAGCGATCATACTCCCTCGTATGATTAACACCAATTATGTTGTATTGGATGTGTACTCTTGTACCTCTTGTTGGATTTTGGTCAACCCACTTGCATCTAAAGAGTATCAATTTCTTATATGGCCAACCTGTATATTCTATTTCTATTATTTCTTTGAGCACACCATAATAATCAATATCTCCAACTCGGTTGCCATCACCACCTTGAACCCGCACCCGACTGTTATTGCTATTTTTATTTTTAGAGCAATCCTCTGTATGGAACTTATAACCATTCACTACATACTTAGACATTGTTATGACCTGAAGCCCAGGTCCCCAAGATATATCTTTCAAAAATTGGTTTACACCATCATTTACCTACATATTGTTAAAAAAATTCATAAGTTAGCATAACTTACAAACATTGTTTACCTACATAGTGTTAGAACATTATCAGGATAAACTTATAAATTGTTTGAACCACGTATCAAATCTCGTATATACGGCATCATGGACAAATTGACCCACGAAGTGACAGTGACACATCAAATATTTTTAGTAGTTGCATCGAGATGTAATCACAGTAAATTTTATATTTTGATAACTACTAAATCAATACTTACTTGAGAAATGGTACAACTTCGGGAAAATTTAGCAACACATGAAGTGTAGCTTACTTGTACTTCATATCACTCAAACTTCTCTTTCTAACATCCTTAGAACATTGTCCTGGTTGATTGAATATGGACATAGGCGGATATAATGGATCATTCACACATTCGACTGTGTGCCTATTGGGCCTATTCCTAGTACATGGCACATTACTCTCAAAATAATAAGAACAAAAATGAGCAGTTTCCTTTGCAGGATAAGCTTCGCATATAGATCCTTCAATCCTATTCCTCTGCTTAAAAAATTATTTGCATTTGCCAATTGTCCTACATAATTTCAAGTTAGCCAAGAACATTCAAATAAACAGAAAATTACATCAAACTTATAGTATTACCTCTCAAAGGGATACATCCATATGCATTGAACAGGCCCTGCAAGTTGTGCATCGTGTACAAGGTGGATTGGAAGGTGTTCCATCACATCAAAAAAACCACATGGAAATATCTTTTTCATCTTACTAGAAGTTACACGAATGTTCTGATCCATCCAGAGTAGGTTTTCTTCCCTTAATGTGGTAGAACACAAGTCTTTGAAAAATAAACTAATCTCTGTGATGGGTTTCCAGATTCTTTCAGGCAAACCGCAAAATGCAATAGGCACTAAGGTCTCCATGAAAACATGACAATCATGACTTTTCAAATGGATCAACTTCCCTACTTCCATATCAACTTTTTTTCCAAGATTCGACGCATAACCCTCAAGCATCTTCAATTTCTTAACCCAATCACAAATTTTCCGTCTTTCCTCCAAAGTGAATGTGTAACTTGCTTTGGGCTTGAATATCTTACCATTGTTTGTTGTCTGCAAGTATAATTCAGGCCGCATGCAATATTCTTGTAAGTCCATTCTAGCCTTCGGGTTATCCTTTGTCTTACCTTTAACATCCATCACTATTTTGAACAAATTGCCAAAATAATTCTTCTCAATATACATGACATCAAGGTTGTGACGGAGAAGATTATCCTTCTAATAAGGAAACTCCCAAAATATACTTTTTTTCATCCAATTATGAGTAACACCGTATCCGGGGAATCTATAAGGTGGAGCTTCAGTGACTTTACTGAAGTTCTGGACCCTCTCTCAAATTTCCTCAACTGAAAGTATCGGAGGTGGAGAATCATATTCCATTTTATTCTTTTTCAATGCATTTTTCATCCTTCTAAACTCATGATCAGGAGGCAAGAATTGACGATGACAATCAAACCATGATTGCTTTCGACCATGTTTCAAAGTGAACGCTTTACTATTTTCCATGCAGTAAGGACAAGCTAGCTTCTCAGCAGTCATCCACCCAGACAACATTCCATACGCAGGAAAATCGTTAATAGTCCAAATTAAATTAGCACGCAAATTGAAATTCTGCTTGGTTGATATGTCATATGTTTCAACACCATCATACCACAATTGTTTTAGCTCATAAATCAAAGGTTGCAAATATACATCAATCAAACTTTTCGGATTACGTGGACCGGGGATAATACAATTTAAGAATATATATGGACTAGTCATGCACAACTTGGGTGGTAGATTATAAGGTGTAAGAAAGTCATTCCAACATGAATATGGTGTCGCAGATACATAAAAAGGCATGAATTCATCTGCACACAGACCTAACCGAATGTTCCTTGGATCACTAGCAAAATCTGGATATGTCCTATCAAAGTGCTTCCAAGCTTCTCCATCTGAAGGATGACACATAACACCAGGTGGTCTTCTATTTTCAAAGTGCCATCTCATATGATGAGCATAATTCATCGAAGAATATAACCTCTTTAACCTAGGTATAAGAGGTAAATAATGCATCACCTTGATAGAGACCATACTCCCGCTGGAAAGCCTCTTGAAACGNAATCTCTTTGCTTTATAGAAATCACCAGGTAAGTTGATATTAGGGTCAACTAGTTCGCTCATAAGGTCAATGAAAGAGTCCATTGCTGCTTGAGAAATATTCCAATCAGATTTTATACTTAGTAATCTAATTGCAACAGACAGCTCAGAGTGCAGACTTCCTTCCCGTAGTGGACGACTAGCTTCCTCTAACTATTCATAAAAATGTTTTGCGTCATCATTAGGAGTTTGTTCAACACTTTCATTGGGCTCGCCCCTTATGTGCATCCCAAAAGCATCCGCAACCATATCATGAGTTCTAGAATCACGATTTGTATTCTCCACCGACCTACTACTTTCACCCACAACCATGTTATGAAATATCCCACGGCTACCATCGATCTCTCCATGATTAGTCCACACAATGTAATTCGCTATAAACCCCTTCCTATAAAGATAAAACTTAACTTCCTCCGGTTTTCCAAACTTCATACAGTCACACCTAACACAAGGGACCTAATTACTCCTTCACTTTGGTATAGTGGAAGTGACATTGCATGTATAATAAAGTCATCAACCCCTTCTATAAAATCCTCCCGCAATCCCCGCCGATTAGGATAATTCCTATTGTATATCCAAGTACGATGTTCCATCTATACAAATAAAACAAGAACAAATTAATTTAGTTAGTTCATATCCTAATAATTTTTTAGTTAATTAATTTCATATCCTAAAAATTTAATTCATATCCTAAAATTTCAATTTATAAACTAAAAGTTCAATTAATATCCTAAAATTTCAATTTATAAACTAAAAGTTCAATTTATAAACTAAAAATTCAATTCATAAACTAAAAGTTCAATTCATATCCCAAAGGTTCAATTCATAAACTAAAAGTTCAATTCATATCCTAAAATTTCAATTCATATCCTAAAGTTTCAATTCATAAACTAAAAGTTTAATTAATAAACAAAAAATTAAACTCATAAACTAAAAGTTCAATTCATAAGCTAAAAGTCCAATTTATATCCTAAAATTACAATTTATAAACTAAAAATTAAATTCATAAATTAAAAGTTCAATTCATAAACTACAAGTCCAATTCATAAACTAAAAATTCAATTCATAAACTAAAAGTTCAATTCATAAGCTACAAGTCTAATTCATAAAATAAAAATTAATTGATAAACTAAAAGTTCAATTCATAAATTAAAAGTTAAATTTATAAACTAAAAGTTCAATTCATAAACTAAAAGTTCAATTCATAAACTACAAGTCCAATTCATAAACTAAGAATTCAATTCATAAACTAAAAGTTCAATTCATAAATTAAAAGTTCAATTTATAAACTAAAAGTTCAATTTATAAATTAAAAATTCAATTCATAAACTAAAAGTTCAATTCATAAACTACAAGTACAATTCATAAACTAAAAGTTCAATTCATATCCTAATGGTTCAATTCATAAACTAAAAGTTCAATTCATATCCTAAAATTTCAATTCATATCCTAAAGGTTCAATTCATAAACCAAAGTTCAATTCATATCCTAAAATTTCAATTCATATCCTAAAGGTTCAATTCATAAACCAAAGTTCAATTCATAAAATTAAAATTCAATTCATAAACTAAAAGTTCAATTCATAAACTAAAAGTCCAATTCATATCCTTAAATTTCAATTTATAAACTAAAAGTTCAATTTATAAACAAAAATTTCAATTCATATCCTAAAGGTTCAATTCATAAATTAAATGTTTAATTCATAAACTAAAAATTCAATTCATAAACTAAAAGTTCAATTTATAAACTAAAAGTTCAATTCATATCCTAAAGGTTCAATTCATAAACTAAAAGTTCAATTCATATCCTAAAGGTTCAATTCATAAACTAAAAATTCAATTCATAAACTAAAAGTTCAATTCATAAACTACAAGTCCAATTCATATTGTCACGACCCGAGTTACCCTCCGAACGGTCTCGTGACGGCACCTAGTCTCTACGACTAGGTAAGCCTAACATTTGCGAAAAATACGACAAATCAATAATAGAAACAGTAAAGAAGAAGCAATAGTATAAAATTTAGCCTCTCAGCATTTACAACTTTTACTTTCCCAAAACCCGAAACATCACAAAGTCACAAACTCTGAACTACTGTAGCTCTATACAAAGGAGTAAGGAACATTATATCTATATATATCTTCTATAACTATACTAGAGTAGGAAGGAGACTCGTGCGATCCTGCGGACGCGGCAGAATTACCTCGCGATCTCCTAAACAGCTGCTGAGATACGCCTAGCCACTGTACGGTGCACTGGTACGTGGATCTGCACATGGGGAAAACATGCACAGGAAGGGCGTGAGTACACATTCGGTACTCAGTAAGTGCCAAGCCTATACCCAATCAAGTAGTGACGAGGTCAGGTTGAGGCCCTACTGAGTTTTAAAACAAGACAATTATAAATCTAAACAGTGAAATATTGATAAGCATTGATAAACAGAATTAATGGAACTGAAAGAATTAATAACAGAAAAAGAATCCTCGACTCAGCACAGCATATATCCCAATAGTAAACATGGAATGCAGTACAAGGGGAAAGCTCCCGGATCTCAGTCTGTAGTCCCTATTTAAATATGCTATGCAGTACAGGGGGAAAGCTCCCGGATCTCAGTCCGTAGACCCAATTTAAATATGCAATGCAATACAGAGTGAAAGCTCTCGGATCTTAGTCCGTTGTCCCAATTTAAATATGCAATGCAGCACAGAGGGAAAGCTCCCGAATCTCAGTCCGTAGTCCAAATTTAAATATCCAATGCAGTACAGGGGGAAATCTCCCAGATCTCAGTCCGTAGTCCCAATTTAAATATGCAATACAGAAGTATGTCGGATATGGCTTAATTAAATAGAGCAGGAAAAATCAACAGGCAAGAATACAGTAAACCTACCTAAGCATGGTGCAACTAGTATAAATTAAGAGGAAATTAAGTAAGGACAGGTGGACATGCTTATTCTTAAGCTAACTACTCAGTTAAGACAGGGAACAGTAATAAAGGAATGAAAATGAGTGATGCCATGGACGGAAAAAGTGAAACTTAGCAACTATGACCCGTGTACGCACTCGTCACCTCACGTACATGGCGTCCACGTAATAAAATCAGTATAAAAATACCTAAGGGGAAGTCCCCAACACAGAGTTAGGCAAGCCACTTACCTTGACCGCGCTAATCAACTCAATACCACGCTCTTTCCACGAGTATCCGACTCCGAGTGGCCCAAATCTAATAGATTCGATTGCATAATGTAAATAACACTTTAAGGAATCAAAATAGCTAAATAATTCGAAGCTAATACACGAAGTTAGTAAATTCGCCCAAAAATTTCCGTAGACCCACGTCTCGGAATCGGGTAAAAATTATATTTTGCGGATACGCATTCACTCACGAGTCTAGACATATGAAAATCTCTCAAATCGGAGGTCAAAAGCCAATAAAAACTTAATAATTTGGTCTATGAAGTTTATCAAATTCTTACCATATCTTCCACCCAAATTCGAATTCTAAGGACCAGATTTAAGTTAGGAATCATGAAAATAGATCTAAGTAGGTTAGAAATCACTTACCCAAGTTAACCAGGTGTAAAAGTCTTCAAAAAATCTCCCTTCCCGAGCTCCAAAATTTAAAAATGGTGAAAATAGGCTTAAACACTCGAAATGGGTTTTAATATTCTGCCCAGGCCTAAATTGTGAAGTGCGATCGCGGACGTACGGATCCGATCGCATAGAGTAAGCCTCACCCCCCTTAAAATGAACATTGTGCGGTCGCACAATAGCACTTGCGATCGCGGACCACACCGGACTGGACCCTATGCGTTTGCAGTCAAGTGATAACTTGGATTTTTGCCTCATTTTCCATTCCCCTATAAATGAATTTTTGATATAATTGTACACAAAGTGGCCCCGAAAGCTTATACGTTGTGCTTGTTGCAAGATTGAACCAGAAATGAAGACACTCAGTCTAAAATATGCTCAAAACAGGAGTGAAGCTGGCACAAAGATGAAACACAACAAAATTAATCAAGCAAAAGGCCACCGCGGCCACGGTTCTCATTTCGCGGTCCGCGGTGGAATTCCAGTAAGGTTGAAAACAATGCAAGTTTCCACCGCGGCCGCGGTCGTCATTTAGCGGTCCACAGTGGCATTCTAATAAGGTTGAAAACAATGCAAGTTTCCACCGCAGCCGCGTTCATCATTTCACGGTCCGCAGTGGCATTCCAGTGAAGGTGCATGCCAGGAAAATTTCCACCGCGGCCGCGGTCCTCATTTTGCGGTCCGCGGTGGCTCACTTCTAGCTCACCTTGGTCTGCGGTCCTTATTTCACGGTCCATGGTCGAACCTTATCAGAATCTCAGCAGCCCAATTATTTTCACGGACCGCAGTCGTGTTTTCGCAGTCCGCGGTGGTCCCGAAAATTTGGCAGACTATAAATAGGCTATTTTGTAATTTCTTTTCACATCTTGTAATTTCTGAAGTAGAGAGCACGTGAATATTTTAGGGTTTTCATCTTTCTAGCTTTGTTCTTGTATTTTTAACATTGAAACATCAATTTTATTGTTAGGAATCAATTAAATGGGTTCTTCTTCTTCTCTATCATTGTTTTCATCTTTGATTATGAGTAACTAGACCCATTAGCTAGGGTTGTGGCTCAACCCTAGTGTGGGTATGTAATGGGTTTTTGAAATTAAGGTTGGGAAATTAATGGGTGTTGGATATTTAGGCTAATTGAAGGTTTCTATTGCCATAATTAGTGGTTACAAACACTAATTAGCCTTTTCATGACTTGGGTGTCTCTTGAGAAAGAAGACATGAGTCTAGTAATTAGCCTAATAGGAAATTAGGGCATTATCAAGAGATTGGTAGTCCCAATCACTTGGGTTAAACCCAGAAATAGTAAAAACCTACTTGAGCCCTAATTAACGGGTTAAACCTCGAGAGAGTAATACCCTTCCTAAGCCTTAATTGCTTGATTAATTGATACCCAATTGACCTCGAGAGAGGCAATTAGGGTAAAATCACTCAAACTACCGAGAGGTATAGAGTGGGTACCTTCGTGCATTGGTTATAGCTGTATCCCTAACCAATTCCCCGACCTTAGAATTGAACCCCATTGTGTATCAACCTAGGAAAAGGTCATGACCCTAGTGCCTTTATCAATATCAGAAATCAACAACAAAAACAAATTAGTCAGTAATTAGCTTACAAACAATAGAGTACACTTAGCATAGTTCAATACCCACAAATGTTTAGAAGTGATTTTAGAAACACTCGACCCTTTTAGATCACTTAGACACTTACCCCCATTATAGACTCCTTGTGGATTCCATCCCGACCATTCGGGTAAAAGCTACACGATCCTTGCCTTCCTACTTATATAGTAATGTGGGTGAGGCACAATCACTTTTTAGCGCCGTTGCCGGGGACTCTAACGGTGTGACTATCTTTGTGACTAGAAGCATAGTGTGTTTTTCTTTCCTTCTATTTTTATCATCCTTGTTTTATTTACACAGGTACAATGGCTGATCCGCTAGGAAATGTGATTCTGAGGGAGGAGGTTTATGACAACCAAGAAGATGAAATTAATCAACTTCCTCCATAAAGAAGGGGCCGACATGCCAATATATAGGATGATATCCCAGACCCTCCCCCACCTCCAGCTCCTAGAGCTGCCCCTCGGGTCCTTCCAACCGAGGGGTACACTAGTGCCATAGTCCCGTAAAGGATTCGAGCTGAGAACTTCCAAATCACAAATGTGATGCTCACTCTCCTAGAGCAAAGAGGATACTTCACCGGAGTCGCGCACTAGAATGCCTATAAGCATATCAAAAGCTTTGTTGATACCTGTTGGGGGAGTAAGCAAACTAATGTGTCGGAGGACGCATTACGGTTACAGTTGTTCCCGTTCTCACTTCGGGGAAAGGCATTGGATTGGCTTGAGCGTCTCCCAAACCATTCTATATCCACTTGGGACGAGCTCGCGGATAAATTTATTGCAAAGTTCTTTTCCCCAAGCCACATGGAGGCCCTTCGAGATGAGATTTTGGCATTCAAACAAGAGCCAAACGAGCCACTACATGAAATATGGGAACTCTATAGAACCATGGTCAAGGAGTGTCCGAACAATGACATGACCGAGGCTATGATACAACAAACCTTCTACCGGGGAATCAACACGGTAAATCAATGTGTGGTCAACCAATTGGCCGGTGATAGTTTTATGAAGTTGACGTACCCGGAGGCATTTGAGATTCTTGATGAAATGGCTGACACATCTTCGGCTTGTCAAAGTAGAGCAAATGTGCCTCAAGGGGAAACCGGTGTGAATAGTCTCCACAAGGAACTCCAAGAATAAGGGCAAGAAATTGCCGAGGTGACAACAACCATGAACCAACTTGCTAAAGCCCAACTCCAACAATTGCAAGGGTCGAAGCAAGTGAATGCTATGGAAGGAGTGCATATGCAAGGAAAGCAAAGGAGACCCCGGGGGAATGTTAGGCAAAATCATGGTGATCAAAGTGATCAAAGGCCGATTGGTCATGACCAAGATGAAGATTATGATAACCAAGATGAGGATGTTATGTATGCAAATAACTACCAAGGGCAGGGTAATACTCAAAGCTGGGGGAATCAAAGGCCACGAAACTGGAACAATAACAATGCTAGGAATTGGAGCAATACCAATGATCGGCGTCAATGGAACAACAATAATGACCGACAGTGGGGGAACAACAACGAAGGGAATTGGAATGGAAGAAATAACAACAAAAATTGGGGACGCGAAGGTAGTCGGGGGTCGGGTTTTCAAAGGCCCCCGATGTACCAATAACCAAGAAACCCTCCTCCATATCAATCTCATGGACAAAGTTCTTCAATCTTGGATATGGGTCGGATAGAAAACATGTTCAAACAGATAATGGAGAGAAATGCAGAATTTGATGCCCAGATATCCTCTCACACTACTTCTATCTGAAATGTTGAAGTACAAGTGGGCTAGATTTGACATTCCTTAAAAACACGCCTGAAGGGTGCACTACCGAGTGATACGGTAGTGAACCTCAAGGGTGGGAACAATAACAACACTGGTCATGCCATGGTGGTGACTTCTCGGAGTGGAAAAGGTGGTGAAGCAAGTACTTCGGGGCCAAAGAAGGTTGTTGTCGATGATGAAGTTGTACCCCAAGATGAGTTACCAATTGATGTGGAACAAGCAATAGATGAGCCAATTAAAAGTGAGGTGAGAATTGACATACATGACAATGGGGAAGATTTGGGTAGAAATGTGAACCCGTCTAGGGAACACATAATTGACATGACGGAACCGGTGGCCCCAAAGGCACCATTGCCTAGGCCACCTCCTCCCTATCCTCAGAGATTGGCAAAACAGAAGCAAGAGACCCAATTTTAAAAGTTCTTTGATATGATGAAGAGTCTTACTATAAATGTTCCATTGGTTGAGAACTTGGAGCAAATGCCAGGATACGCTAAGTTCATGAAGGACTTGGTGACTAAAACGTGGTCCATGGAGTGTGAGACCATTAAGATGACTCACCAAGTGAGTGCTATTATTTACTCCATTGCACCAAAACTTGAAGATCCGGGTTCCTTCACTGTTCCTTGCACGATTGGGAGTGCAGACTTTGCAAAAGCCCTATGTGATCTTGGGGCAAGCATAAATTTGATGTCGTATTCTATGTTCAAGACTTTGGGTATCGGACAACCTAGGGCAACCTCTATGCGCTTGCAAATGGCGGATAGATTGATGAAGAGGCCCCTAGGTATTATTTATGATGTCCTAGTGAGAGTGGACAAGTTCATATTGCCGACATATTTTGTTATCCTCGATTGTGAGGTTGATTTTGAGGTCCTTATTATTTTGGGGAGGCCTTTTCTTACCACCGGGAAGGCCTTGGTCGATGTTGAATCTGGAGAACTTACATTCAGAGTAGGTGATGAAAAAGTGGTCTTCCATGTATGCAAATCTATGAAGCAACCCAACAACACTGAAGTTTGCTCTTTTATGGACCTCGTGTCTGAGGTTATTATTGATGATGCCAGTGCTATGATCCATGTGGATGATCCTGTGGAGTTGGCCTTGTTAAATCATGAGGAATCAGTGGTGGATGGTGTTCTTGAGAGCACCCATGCCCTTCAAGGCATGGGGTCTTATTCTTATGCTCCCAGAAAATTGTCCTTGGACTTGGAGAACAGGAAGACCCCACAAACAAAGCCATCCATTAAAGAACCTTCGATTCTGGAGTTGAAGCCACTTCCTTCCAACCTCAGGTATGAATACCTTGGTCCTTCTTGTACTTTACCAGTTATTCTTTCCTCTTCCCTAACTCAAATGCAGGTTGACTCAACTTTAAAAGTGCTAAGGAGGAGGAAGAAAGCAATCGGTTGGACCTTGGTAGATATTCGGGGTATTAGCCCCGCCTTTTGCATGCATAAGATCATATTGGAGGATGGAGCCAAACCCTCCGTGTACATCAAAGAAGATTCAGTGAAGCTATGCAATAGGTGGTGAAGAAGGAGATTATAAAATGGCTTGACGCGGGTGTTGTCTATCCAATTCGGATAGCTCTTGGACTTCTCTGGTCCAATGCATTCCAAAAAAGGGTGAAATGACAGTGATAAAAAATGATAAAAATGAGCTCATTCCTACAAGCACGGTTACCGGATGGAGGGTGTGCATGGACTACCGAAAGCTCAACATGGTAACCCACAAAGACCATTTTCCTTTACCATTCCTGGATCAAATGTTGGATAGGCTCGCAGGCCGGGACTTTTATTGTTTCATCGATGGGTATTCTGGATATAATCAAATTTTGATAGCCCCGGAGGATCAAGAGAAGACTACCTTTACTTGCCTATATGGCACTTTTGCCTTTGCTCGCATGCCATTCGGACTCTGTAATGCCCCGGCCACTTTCCAAAGATGTATGATGGCAATCTTCACCGACATGGTGGAGGACTTTCTGGAAGTATTTATGGACGACTTTAGTATCGTCGGGGATTCATTCGACAAATGTTTGGGTCATCTTGATAGAGTCCTTGCTCGGTGTGAGGAAACGAATTTGGTCTTGAACTGGGAAAAATTCCACTTTATGGTGGAGGAAGGAATCGATTTGGGCCATAAGATTTCAAAGAACGTCATTGAGGTTGATAAAGCAAAGATCGAGGTTATTCAAAGTTTCCACCACCTAATTTAGTGAGAGGAGTCCGTAGCTTTCTTGGCCATACCGGTTTTTACCGGCGGTTTATCAAAGATTTCTCTAAGGTGGTGAATCCATTATGCACGCTGCTAGAGAAGGATGCTAAATTCAGTTTTGATGAGCATTGTATGCAGGCTTTTGAACTCTTAAAACACAAGCTCACTACCACTCCCATTATCACGGTGCCATATTGGAGTGCACCATTTGAGCTTATGTGTGATGCAAGCGATGTTGCTGTGGGTGTTGTGCTTGGGAAAATGGTGAACAAAGTGTTTCATCCAATCTATTATACCAGAAAGACAATGAATTATGCTCAAATGAACTACACAGTCACGGAGAAGGAGCTTCTAGCTATAGTCTTTGCCATGGAAAAATTTCGCCCTTATTTGATGGGTATCAAGGTCATAGTTCACACTGACCATCCAGCACTCCGGTACCTCATGACCAAGAAGGATTCCAAGGCAAGACTTATGAGATGGGTGTTGTTATTACAAGAGTTTGATTTAGAGATCGTGGATCGAAAAAGGAGTGAGAATCAAGTAGCCAATCATTTGTCCCGGTTGGAGGAGCAAGGACGTCCTTGTGACGGACATGAGATCAATGATAGTTTTTCGGATGAACAAATCCTTTCAATGACAATGCTAGAGATGTCCTGCTTCATGAATATTGCTAATTTCCTCGTCAGCTGAGTTGTCCCTTGTGATCTCTCTTCTAACCAAAGGAAGAAGCTTCGAAGGGACAACTTGGATTTCTATTGGGACGAGCCTTATTTATTCAAGATTTGCACCGATGGGGTGATCCAGTGATGTGTACCAAAGAGCAACTAGCTATCGTTGAGTCTTTCCACTCCTCACCATATGGTGGTCATCACGGAGGGGCGAGAACTGCTTCTAAAGTGCTTAGTTGTGGGTTATTTTGGCCCACTTTGTATAAGGATGCTAGTGACCTAGTAAAGAGATGTGATGAATGCCAAAGAGCAGGGGGAATATCCAAGAAGGATGAGATGACTTTAAATTCGATTCTTGAGGTAGATATCTTTGATGTTTGGGGCATCGACTTCATGGGGCCATTCGTGAGTTCATGTGGGAACACGTACATCTTGGTTGCAGTTGATTATTTGTCAAAGTGGGTGGAGGCCATGGACTTACCAAATAATGAAGCACAGAGTGTGATAGCCTTTCTCAAGAAGAATATATTTACTAGGTTTGGCACTCCACGAGCCATCATCAGTGACGGGGGGTCACATTTTTGCAACAAAGCATTCGACTCCTTGCTTTCCAAGTATGAGGTCTATCATAAAGTCACTACCCCGTACCACCCTCAGGCTAGTGGCCAAGTTGAAGTGTCTAATAGAGAGATAAAGAGCATATTATCCAAAACAGTCAATGCCAATAGGACCGACTGGGCCAAGAAATTAGATGATGCTCTTTAGGCTTACCGGACCACCTACAAAACACCAATTGGGATGTCCCCATATCGCTTGGTCTTCGGAAAATCATGCCACCTTCTGGTAGAATTGGAGCACAAGGCTATGTGGGCAATGAAAAAGTTGAATTTGGAATGGGATGTAGCTGCAAATCTTCGGGTGGAGCAATTGAATGAGTTGGATGAGTTTAGATTCCATGCATACTCTAGTTCGTCCTTGTATAAGAAAAAAATGAAGTAGTATAAGAAAAAAATGAAGTACCTACATGACAAATATGCTCGAGGTAAAGAGTTCAAGGTTGGTGATTTGGTCTTATTGTTCAATTCTCGGTTGAGGCTATTCCCGGGAAAACTCAAGTCTAAGTGGAGTGGACCTTTTGAAGTGGTATTGTTTACTCCATTTGGGGCTCTTGACCTAAAAGTGGTGAAGTCTTCAGAGTAAATGGTCACCGGGTAAAGCACTATCTTGGCAAAGTCGATGAAAGCCACATGCTGGCACTTATTCACCTCAAATGATCCCGGTAACATGTGTCGTGCCGCGACGTTAAATCAGGCGCTTCTTGGGAGGCAACCCATGTGTCTTTATTTTTGTTTTCTTTTTTTTCTTGGTAGAATAGGTTTCACTGTTGCACTAACTGGTTTTTGGATATGTAGGATGATTTTTACACAGGAAATTTGGCTAAGTGTGGAAAATGGACCTTACTGGAATTTGCTTCGCGGCCGCGGTTGTCTTTTCGCGGTCCGCGAAGCCCCATGGCTGCGACAATAGTTCACTGGATCTTGCTTCGCGGTCGCAGTCTCCTTTTTGCGGTTCGCAAAGCCCATTTAATGAAGGATGCACTGATCCATGAACAACTGAATGACCACAGACCACAGTCAATTTTTCGCGGTCCGCGGTAGGTAAGAGGGGTGGACCCCAGTTCTTCTCTATAAATAGGCCACTAGGGTTTCATTTCATACTTTAAACACTTGCACTATTCAAAGCATCCTTGGACTGTGTCTTACTCTTGCATTCTCTAAACCTCACTGCTCTCATCCAAACTATCATCCAAGCATCTAACAATGGTGCTATCTCGAGGAGGTGGTCGTAAACAAACTGGTCGAGGAGAATCTCAAAGGGGGAGAGGCTCGGGGGCTCCCAGGCAACCGTCCAAAGTTTCAATTCCTCCTCAGTCATCCCGATGGGCTACTCGGGATAAAGACTCCCCTCCTTCACCATCGGGGAGTGAGTATGCTCCGTCAGAGGAAGCCTCATCACAGACATCTCCATTAGACCCTGTCTCATCTCCCACGGCCCCAGAACAGGCAGCTTCCCCAACTAAATCCTCCTCCAACGCTCACTCATACTCCACTTCCCCTACAACTTCCTTATATGGGGAGAATTCAAGTGATAGCAATGGGGATGAACAGGTGGTTGAAGGGGTCGAGCGCACTCGAAATCCGGATGTGTGGAAAGATCATTTTGTTAGTGAGAAGGCCTTTCATAGGTTCAGGGAATTGTGGATTGCACGGTCACTCATTCCGGAGCATACCTTTTCACTTAAAGAGTTGTCTACCTACAAGCCCTATGTGAAGCAGCAGTTCAGAGACATAAAAGGGTGGTCCTACTTCAATGAGCATCTCCAGGATGCAAATGAGCACATAGTGAAAAAATTCTACACAAGTTTGCGATTTCTTTCAAAGGACTCAAAGGCATCCCAAGTCCGCAATCCACAGTACCTTTTGATGGAATTTAACTCAATGATTATTTCGAGATGGACGATGTAGATGATTCTTTGTACCGGGAAAAACTGGCAGAAAAGGATGCAGCTAGAAATTGGTTGGCTTTACATTTGGCTAAACCCGGGGAGATTCCGGAGTGGCTGACTGCTGGGAAGACTATCACCAGGAAGACCCTTAACTTTGAAGCTAAAGGGTGGGAAACTTTTGTATGCAGCAGCTGGATCCGACACATCATGAACAGACCCTCCCCTTCAGTCGGGCTGTGCTGGTTGCATCTATCATGGCTGGGTACCCCATCAATGTGGGGAATGTGATGTCTGAGGTTATTAGCCGGGTTGTCAGCACAGGTGATACTTCTTACCCCTTTCCTCATTATTTGAAAAATGTACTGTGAGACCAGGAGGTAACCAAGAAGCGCTTTGATACCAAAGTCAAGCCCAAAGAAGGAGGTGGCTAAGTTGATAAAGGAGGTGGACAAGCTAAAGGGTGATCAGATTCCTTTGTAGATGCTACTAGCAGACCCTACGGAGCCACAACCACAGCATCTGACATAGCAGCAGTCAGAGCATCAGTCAGTGCGGGAGGAGGATCCGGTGACACCATTGAAGAAGAGGAAAGTAATGCCCTGTGATCAGGACATCAGACTTGTACTGGCAGACCCTTCCACAGAGCAGACCCAGGAACAGAGCCAGGAAGCCCAGACAACCAGAGCTTCATCACAGGCAGCAGCAGACATAACCCCTTCACAGTCCCAGCCACAGCCAGCAGTAGATCCAGCCTCTTCACAGTCCAAGTCTCAGGCAGACCCTATCCTCTCACAAACACAGCAGCAGGGACCGCAACAGGCCAAGGGCCAATAGGAAGTTTTTCTTTAATCTCTCTCCCATATTTTTGTGCACTATTTTGCTTATATAGCATTGAGGACAATGCTATCTCTTAGTTGGGGGAGTGGCCCTATAGGCATTTGATTTTGCTTACATTGGGTTTTATAATGCAAACAATATTTTCTTTCTTTTTCTTTATGTTATATTCCATTTTAGTATGTATAAGTTAACTATCCATTGTAAATATTCATCCCCTATGTATATTCATCTAATTCCCCTAATGTACATATTCATTATATCACACGCACTTTACTTTACGCACTTTTTCTATTTTATAGCTTAGTTTTCTTTCATAGCTTCTTGTTTGGTTTTCGCGCGAGCAATAAACCTTTGGTTTTCTTAACGCCACGGTTCTTTCCAAAGGTGGAATTTGTGTGAACCGGGTGGCTCTCCCAAGGATGGACGGTGTAACAACCTTCTTAAGGGTTTGAGTCTATTTTTCCCTTTCTTTTTATTTTTTTTGGTCTTTCAATAACGGTGCCTCAAGAAAAGCTTCACTTGGGCCTTACACAATTGCCTTTCATCCCATGGTCAAAGACATACCGTTGTGTTTAGGATGGTGATAGTCACTATCTTGAGACTCTTGTGTTGGCCGATAATCATCAGGTGGTTCTTCGGGACCATTTTTTGTTACTCAAAACATGACTAAGGTCGTTGTGGGCCCTCGACTCGGTTTATTTATCAATCCTTTAGCGTTGAGTGGTGAGAAATTCGTAATTGCAAGTCCAAGTTCCGTGCCACTAGTCTAGAACTTGCCCTGAGTGTTGTCTAGGCAAAATTTAGGTGTAATTTGACTTGAGAAGTGACTATAGGATTTCCTTGGCTTGAACAAAGAAATGAACACTTCCATGACCTTCCAAAAGGCATATTCCCGAGTCAAGTCTTTTGAGCTTTAAGCCCTTCCTTTCAAAAACCAAGTTACAAGCCCTTAACCATTCTTTTACCCTCTCTTGGCACTCGATCTTTCCTTGGCGCTAGGCAAAAAACATAAGTTTGGGTGAGAGATGAGGGATGTGATGAAGTGAAAAATAAGGCACAAGAGAAAGAAAAGAGAAAAGGCAATGAAAAAGAAAGAAAATAAAAGAATGAACAAAAAGATGAAATAAATGGAATTGATGAAAAAGTTTTGCCAAAGGTTTGGAATGCATAAGAGGAAGAAAAATGTCTAGAATGAACAAAAAAAGGTTTGACAGTGTGTCTCTAAGAAAAAAACAACCCTGATTAAAGGACTCAAAGAATCAAGAAAAATGCGAGAACGATTAAAAATGAAGTGCTTAAGGAAAGATAAATTAACTCTGACCAATACTTCCTACCCTTAACCAAAAGCCTTCATCATGATTCCACAAAAGCCCTGTATGATCTCAGGTCGAGTGAAACCTACATTAGTAGTGATTTACACAAAGGGCAAGCCTATGGTACTTGAAGCCGAACTTGGGACTTTTTCTTTGATGAGAAACGAGGAATTCCCCATATTCCTTGTTCTGACTGTCATTATTCTAAAGATGAGGTGCTTAGGGAAAGTCACAGAATAAGAGTCTAGGATCCACACTGACCGAGGTAGTAGTTAGAATTTCACTGATGAGTTGGAACAACCCCTGAAGCTCTTGTATCACACTTGAAACTATGGTTTTGAAAAGTTCAATGATTGTCAATGATTCATTCGCATTAGGGGCTATGGTTAGTCCCAATTGATGCTAGTTGAGGTCACCATTAGTTCAACCGAATTTTCGGGAAATCTATCATAGGGGTGGGGCTTATTTTGTTTGCTTGAGGACAAGTAAGAGCTTAAGTTTGGGGGAGTTGATAACTTGGATTTTCGCCTCATTTTCCGTTCCTCTATAAATGAATTTTGGATATAATGGTACACAAAGTAGCCCCGAAAGCTTATACGTTGTGCTTGTTGCAGGATTGAACAAGAAATGAAGACACCCAGTCTAAAATATGCTCAAAACAGGAGTAAATCCAGCACAAAGATCAAACACAACAAAAATGATCAAGCAAAAGGCCACCGCGACCGCGATTCTCATTTCGCGGTCCGCGGTGGCATTCCAGTAAGGTTGAAAACAATGCAAGTTTCCACCGCGGCCGTGGTCCTCATTTCGCAGTCCGCGGTGGCATTCTAGTAAGGTTGAAAGCAATGCAAGTTTCCACTGCGGCCGCGGTCCTCATTTCGCGGTCCGCGGTGGCATTCCAGTGAAGGTGCAGGCCAGGAAAATTTCCACCGCGGCCGCAGTCCTCATTTCGCGGTCCGCGGTGGCTCACTTCTAGCTCACCGCGGTTCGCGGTCCTTATTTCGCGGTCCGCAGTCGAACCTTACCAGTAGCTCAACAGCTCAGCAGCCCAATTATTTTTGCGGACCGCGGTCGTGTTTTCGCGGTCCGCGGTGGTCCCGCAGGGGCATTTATGTCCGAAACATTGGAAGACTATAAATAGACTATTTTGTAATTTCTTTTCACATCTTGTAATTTCTGAAGTAGAGAGCACGCGAATATTTTAGGGTTTTCATCTTTCTAGCTTTGTTCTTGTATTTTTAACATTGAAACTTCAATTTCATTGTTAGCAATCAATTAAATGGGTTCTTCTTCTTCTCTATCATTGTTTTCATCTTTGATTATGAGTAACTAGACCCATTATCTAGGGTTGTGGCTCAACCCTAGTGTTGGTATGTAATGGGTTTTTGAAATTAAGGTTGGGAAATTAATGGGTGTTTGCTATTTAGGCTAATTAAAGGTTTCTATTGCCATAATTAGTGGTTGCAAATACTAATTAGCCTTTTCATGACTTGGGTCTCTCTTGAGAAAGAAGACTTGAGTCTAGTAATTAGCCTAATAGGAAATTAGGGCATTATCAAGAGATTAGTAGTCCCAATCACTTGGGTTAAACCCAGAAATGGTAAAACCCTACTTGAGCCCTAATTAGCGGGTTAAACCTCGAGAAAGTAATACCCTACCTAAGCCTTAATTGTTTGATTAATTGACACCCAATTGACCTCGAGAGGGAAAATTAGTGTAAAATCACTCAAACTACCGAGAGGTATAGAGTGGGCACCTTCATGCATTGGTTATAGCTTTATCCCTAACCAATTCCCCGACCTTAGAATTGAACCCCATTGTGTATCAATTTAGGAAAAGGTCACGACCCTAGTGCCTTTATCAATATCAGAAATCAACAAAATAACAAATTAGTCAGTAATTAGCTTACAAACAATAGAGTACACTTAGCATAGTTCCATACCCACAAATGTTTAGAAGTGCAATTAGAAACACTCGACCCTTTTAGATCACTTAGACACTTACCCCCATTATAAACTCTCTGTGGATTCGATCCCGACCATTCAGGTAAAAGCTACATGATCCTTGCCTTCCTACTTATATAGTAGTGTGGGTGAGGCGCGATAACTAGGCCCACGCAAATGCACAGAGCAAAACTCCCCCTGCCCGACCCAATGACCTTATGCGGTCGCGACCCACCTGCTGCGATTGCACTGGCCAAAAATAGCGGGGCCCAAGCTTGTTCTACACGACCGCGGCCCAAAACACGCTATCAAATTGAATGATTACCTGCTACTCTGAAAACCAGAAAAACAGTTGAAGACTAGGCCAACAATATGCCCGTTTGAAAATTCGAAACACACCCGAGGCCCCCGAGACCTCAACCAAAACTACCAATCAACCCTAATACCTCATTCAAACTTGGTCGAGCTTTAAAAACACATCCCATAATATAAAAATCATTAAATGTGCATAGATTCAAGCATAAGAACTTATGAAATTTCTAAAATCCACATCTGATGCCGAAGCACGTCTAAACTCGTCCGAATGACCTCAAATTTTGCACCCAGGTCACAAATGGCATTACGGACCTGTTGTTGATTTCGAAATTCCATTCCGAGTCCGGTATCAAAATTTCACTTATCAGCCGAAATTATAACTTTCACCAATTCAAGCCTAAATCTACAACCGACCTCGAAAACACATTCCGAACTCGCTCCTAAACCCGAAATCACCCAACAGAGTCGACATAATCCCATTCCAGACCCATCTTCCCACAGTTCCAACTACAATCCGATTTCTAAAACTTAAACTCACAAATAAGGACTATGTGTCCAAAAACTCTTCGAATTTCACCACTCAATGTTCCAATAAGTCCCTAAAGCAGAAATAGACATGGGGGAAACAATTATTAGGGGATCGGTGCGCTAACTCACAAAATGACCTACCTGGTCGTTACATTCTCCCCCTCTTAAGAAAAATCGTTCGTCCTCGAACGAGCATAGAGACATACCTGAAGCTGTGAAGAGATGAGGGTACTGATTGTGCATATCATGCTCGGTCTCCGAAGTCGCCTCTTCGACCGACTGACCCCTCCACTGAACTTTTACTGACGCAATATCCTTTGACATGAGCTTTCTGATTTGTCTATCCAATATAGCTATTGGCTCCTCAAAGTATGATAAATCCTTGTCCAAATGGACTGAGCTGAAATCCAAAACATGAGTCGGGTCACCGTGATACTTCCGGAGCATGGAGACGTGGAATACCGGATGAACTCCTGCTAGGTTAGGAGGCAGGGCTAGCTCATAAGCAACCTCCCCAACACGTCGCAACACCTCAAAAGGGACAATAAATCCCGGACTCAGCTTACCCTTCTTCCCGAACCTCATGACGCCCTTCATAGGCGATACCTGAAGCAAAACCCGATCACCAGCCATAAATGCCGAATCACGAACCTTTCGGTCCGCATAACTCTTCTGCCTGGACTGAGCTGCGCGAAGTGTCTCCTGAATTACCTTCACCTTGTCCAGGGCGTCCTGGACCAAATCTGTACCCAACAATCGGGCCTTGCCCGGCTCAAACCATCCCACTGGACACCTGCATCGCCTACCATATAAATCCTCATACGGCGCCATTTGAATGATGGACTGGTAGCTATTATTATAAGCAAACTCTGCAAGTGGCAAGTATCGGTCCCATGACCCTCCAAAATCCATCACACAGGCACGGAGCATATCCTCAAGAATCTGAATCGTAACTCGGACTGCCCGTCCATCTGAGGATGAAAGGCCGTGCTCAACTCCACCCTGGTGCCTTACTTCTGCTGCACGGCCCTCCAGAACCATGAAGTGAACTATGTACCTCTGTCTGAAATGATAGCTACCGGAACACCGTGGAGGCGAACAATCTCTCTAATATAAATCTCCGCCAACCTCTCGGAGGAGTATGTACTCAACACAGGAATGAAATGGGTTGAATTATTCATCTGATGCACGATCACCCAAATAGCATCGAACTTCTTCAAAGTCCGAGGAAGTCCAACCACGAAGTCCATGGTGATCCGCTCCCACTTCCACTCTAGAAGCTCAATCAGCTGAAGTAACCCTCCCGGTCTCTGATGCTCATATTTGACCTACTGGAAGTTCAGACACTTGGCTATAAACTCCACTATATCCTTTTTCATCCTTCGCCACTAATAGTGTTGTCTTTGATCCTGGTACATATTCGCGGTACCCGGGTGGATGGAATACCGCGAGCTATGGGCCTTCTCAAGAATCAACTCTCGAAGCCCATCCACATTGGGCAAACAAATACGGCCCTGCATCCTCATCACACCGTCATCACCTATGGTCACATCCCTGGCATCACCTTGCCGAACCCTATCCTGAAGAGCCAGAAAGTTGGGATCATCATACTGGCGCTCCCGAATGCGGTCATAAAGTGAAGATCGAGCAACAACACAAGCAAATACCAGGCGAGGCTCAGAAAGATCTAGTCTCACGAACTGACTGGCTAAGGACTGAACATCCAAGGCTAGAGGTCTCTCAGCTGCATGAAGATATGCCAAACTCCCCAAACTCTCCGCCTGGCGGCTCAAGGCGTCAGCCACCACATTGGCCTTCCCCGGGTTGTATAGTATAGTGATGTCATAATCCTTGAGTAACTCTAACCACCTACACTCGTGCAAATTGAGATCCTTATGCCTGAATATGTGCTGCAAACTCCGGTGATCCGTGAATATCTCACAGGGAACACCATATAAATAATGACGCCATATCTTCAGGGCGTGAACAATCGCTGCCAACTAGATATCATGAACAGGGTAGTTTTTCTCATGCACCTTCAACTATCTAGATGCGTAAGCAGTCACCCTACCGTTATACATCACCACCGCTCCTAGGCCAATCCTCGAAGCATCACAATAGACTGTATAGGACCCGGAAGCAGTAGGTAATACCAACACAGGAGCTGTAGTCAGGGCTGTCTTGAGCTTCTAAAAGCTCTCCTCACACTCCTCGGTCCATATAAAAGGGGCACCCTTCTGGGTCAGTCTGTTCATGGGCGCTGCAATGAATGAAAATCCCTCCATAAAACGGCGATAATACCCAGCCAAACCGAGGAAACTGCGGATCTCAGTAGCTGAAGACGGTCTGGGCCAACTCTGCACCGCCTCCACCTTCTTCGGATCTACCTTGATCCCATCTGAAGACACCACATGGCCTAAGAATGCCACAGAACCAAGCCAAAATTCACACTAAGAAAATTTGGAATAAAACTTCTTCTCCCTCAATGTCTGAAACACGGTCCTCCGGTGCTGCTCAAGGTCCTCCTGAGACCAAGAATATACCAGAATGTCATCAATGAACATGATGACGAAAGTATAAAGATAAGGCTGAAATACGCTGTGCATCAGGTGCATAAAGGCTGTTGGGGCATTGGTCAGCCCAAATGACATAACAAGGAACTCATAGTGGCCATATCTGGTCCTGAAGGCAGTCTTCGGGATATCCGGCTCCGGAATCTTCAATTGATGATAACCCGAACGTAGATCAATCTTGAAGAACACCCTAGCACCCTGTAACTAGTCAAATAAATCATCAATGCGAGGCAATGGGTACCTGTTATTCACTGTCACCATATTCAACTACCGGTAGTCAATACACAAACGCATCGAACCATCCTTGTTCTTCACAAATAACATCGGAGCACCCCAAGGTGATACACTGGGCCTGATGAAACCTTTGTCAAGCAACTCCTGCAACTGTTCATTCAACTCAGGAGGAGCCATGCGATAAGGAGGAATAGAAATCGGCTGAGTGTCTGGCAACCCGGAAGATCAGCTGGAAAAACATCAGGATAATCCCTGACAACGGGGACTGATTCAACTATAGGGGTCCAACACTAACATCTCTCACATAAGCCAGTTACGCATCACGCCCCTTTTCAACCATCCACTCAACCTGAAGAAAAGAAATGACTCGACGGGGAGTACACTCTAAGGAGACTCTCCACTCTAACCTCAGTAGTCCTGGCATAGCCAGCATCACTGATCACGCTCAACTATGTATTGTAGAAAACTAAGCAGGCGTTGCAAATATAATCCGGGGTATTACGCCCAGAGTCGATCCCACAGGGAATT
>ML349312.1:0-16702 GCA_005239505.1 Nicotiana paniculata | reverse complement strand
GAGTTTGCTCCGTTCTTTGAGTTTGTTGGTATCCTGCAGTTTGTATTGCCACTGTTGCAGGAAGGTTATTCCGTTTCATCCTGGGAGGATTTAATCCATTACCTTGGCAACTTGTGAGGGGGTTAAAACTCCTTAAGGACACACAAGGAAATTGTGGACACGAAATATTTCTTATCGTTTATATATTTTCTGTTTCTTCTAACAGTTCTTCTGATTTTCTAGTTTTAACACAAAGGCGATAACAATTTATTGGTTTTACTCAAAATATGCACAACCTTTACTTTAAGGACATTTTTTATTCAAAAATTCAAGCAATACTCCAGCAATCCATGTCTCTCTGCATTAGATTTTCAAATAAATATTTCAACTCGACCAGATCGGCACCATATTTCATTTTTTCTCTTCCCAATCTATACTTCAACCTAATAATATTTTTTTTTCAATTTGATTTATTTATTTTACCAAAATATGCACAACCTCTACTTTAAAGACAATTTTGATTCAAAAAATCAAGCAATACTCCAGCAATCCATGTCTCTCTGCATTAGTTTTTCAAAAAAATATTTCAACTCGACCATATCGTTTTTTCTCTTCCCAATCTATTTGAGTAGATTATTTGTTTTAAGTTTTGGGTAATGTTATGAGGTTTGATTTGTAAATGAATCGAGTGCGTCTTGTGTACAGTGACAGAAACAAATTTTCACCTAAGTGGTTCAAACAAGAATATAATTAAAAAATTAACAAAGATGGTGGCTAGTGGAAATTGAACTACTAATATTATAAAGGTTTTAAACCCCCTTGACCACTAAGTTATGCTTTTGAGCTATGATAAAATAATTTAAAATATAATTTATAAGTACACGAAATAAATTTTGCCTTATGTAACTAACCTAAATCCGCTCATGCCTGTGTATTTGGCCTCCACGTGTCCTTTTCGTTAGGGATTTAATCTAATGGATAATAATAGTTTTTTTCAGGATAGTTGTACTTCTAAACTATCAAACCAAATAATTAAACTTAAGAATTAATAATAAATTAAAATAAAAATACATACCACTTAAACACGTTAAGTACAAGATATATATCTTATATTTATTGATTTAGTATAAATACGTGGGGATAAATTTTTATCTATGAGCAAATATGACTGTTTTCTTAGGACATGTTTTTCCATAAATAATTTCTCCTTCTCTTGTGATTTTTTTCAACAATGAGTTTGTCCATGAAAATTTATAAATTTTTGGAGATTTTTCAAAAATCAAATACTCAACAACAACAACAACAACAATCCAGTAAAATCCAACCCAATGGGGTCTGGGGAGGGTAAAGTGTACGCAGACCTTACCCCTACCCTGGAAGGGGTAGAGAGGCTATTTCCGGAAGACCCTCGGCTCAGAGACAATAGATTGTGACAACAAAACTCGAAAAATAATATCAGCAACGTGAGAGACAGCAAATAAATGAAAAAGCAGTACCACGTATATTATGCAAAAGTGTGAAACACAACATAAATCGACCGCCCGACTACCCCTTAACCTACAACCCTAATACTCGACTACCCCTTAACCTACAACACTAATGCTCGACCTCCACTCCTTCCTATCTAGAGCCATGTCCTCGAAAATCTGGAGTCGCGTCATGTCCTGTCTGATCATCTCGACCCAATACTTCTTAGGCCGCCCTCTACCTCTTCGTGTACCTGCCAAAGCCAACCGCTCACACCTCCTAACCGGGGCATCTAGGCTTCTTCTCTGCACGTGTTCGAACCATCTAAGTCGCGCTTCCCGCATCTTGTCGTCCATCGGAGCCATGCCCACCCTCTCATGAATATCTTCATTCCTAATCTTATCCAGCCTAGTGTGTTCACACATCCACCTCAACATCCTCATTTTTGCAACTTTCACCTTCTGAATATGTGACTTCTTGACTGGCCAACACTCAGCCCCATAAAACATGACCGGTCTAACCACCGCTCTATAGAACTTACCTTTGAGTTTCGGTGGCACATTCTTGTCACACAAGACTCCAGACGCTAACCTCCATTTCATCCACTCCACCCTAATACGGTGCGTAACATCCCCATTTATCTCCCCATCTCCCTAGATAATTGCCCCTAAGTACTTAAAACTTTCTCTCTTGAGGATGACTTGTGAGTCAATTCTGACTTCCACATCCGCTTCCCCCGTCACGTTGCTGAACTTACATTCCACATATTCCGTCTTAGTCCTACTCAACTTGAAACCTTTAGACTCTAGGGCATGCCTCCATACCTCCAGTCTTCCATTAACGCCACCTCGCGTCTAACTATATCATTAGCGAACAACATACATCATGGCACCTATCCTTAGATATGGTGTGTCAGTGTGTCCATCGCCAGGGAAAATAAGAACGGGCTGAGCGCAGATCCTTGGTGTAACCCCATAACCACCGTAAAAGGTTCTGAGTCACCTCCCACAGTCCTAACCCGAGTCATAGCTCCATTATACATATCCTTTATCGCCCTAATGTAAGCCACCTGCACACCTTTCACCTCCAGACATCTCCAAAGGACGTCCCTGGGGACCTTGTCATACGCCTTCTCTAGGTCAATGAACACCATATGCAAATCCCTCTTCTTATCCCTGTATTGTTCCACCAACCTCCTGATAAGGTGGATAGCTTCCGTAGTAGAACGACCCAGCATGAACCTGAACTGGTTTTCCGATATAGACACCTCCCTCCTTATCCTCCCTTCCACCACCCTTTCCCAAACTTTCATGGTATGACTTAGCAGCTTGATACCCATATAGTTGTTACAATTATGTATATCACCTTTTTTCTTGTACACCAGAACCATTGTACTCCACCGCAACTCATCAGGCATCCTCTTCGTCCTGAAGATAACATTAAACAACCCAGTCAGCCACTCCAATCATGCTCTACCCGCATATCTCCAAAAAATCAAATATTCAAGTATTTCAAAAAAGAATTTTTCCTCTACTCAGAAAACTGCAACAATTTTTTTCAAGTAAAATGAAGGTCTAAACATAATTCAAATTCTGTTGTAAAACCTATAGTAATTGTAGATGTCCACTACTCCCACTACTTTTACCCATGATATAAATAGCCTCCCACTACTTATCACTTTTATGATTGTAACTCCCACACCTTCATAACTTCTCTCCATGATCTTCCCCTATGATCTCAAAGGTTAATGTCATGTTTAAGACAATCCTTTTGTAACCTTCAATGTAATAGTATAAATAGAGGCATGAAATGTGATATGGGATACACTTGAACACTTGATGAAATAAGAAATTTATCTCTTCTTCTCTTATTCTACTTGTCTTCTTGCTTTATATTGTTACTTTGAGCTATATTTTTTAATACATTATCAGCACGAAATTGAGCTCTTTTCGTTGTTCATGTATATTTTTTTATTTTGTTTTCTTCGTCGTATATTTTGATTTCATGATTAGTGTCTTTAATATGCAATTTCATAATTTTTTACATCTCTAGATATGTGTAAAAATAAAGAATTCTATGTTTCTTTATTTTAAGTTATTTGCATGATTGTTATGTGAAAGTTTCTAATTTTTATGTTAGTAGAATTAATTGATAGAAAAATACTTATTTTATGTTATTCGGCATTTGAAATTGTGTTAAAGTTAGAAGACATTTTTGTTCTAGTTAACATCATAGATATACTAATAATTTGAAGGAAAAAAATAATATTCTTTTCTATGGAATTATCTATCACTTTAGTGCATATAGATCACAAAGTTGATATTATGTCAATTTTAAAGATTCTTTACGCTATTATCCTAATGATTTCTAATTATTTATCTTCTTTGATAGTTTTCACTATGTCGAATTTGTCAAAGCTTGAGTTTGTGGCACTTGACATTTGTGGAAAGAATTACCTATAATGGGTTCTCGATGTTGAGATTCACTTAGCCGCTAAAGGCCTTGGTGACACCATTACTCAGGGTAATGGGGCATCGAGCCAGGACAAAGTGAAGGCCATGATTTTCCTTCGTCATCATTTGGATGAAGGTTTGAAGGTTGAATATTTAACAGTGAAATCCACTTGAATTGTGGACTAGCCTGAAGGAAAGGTATGATCCCCTTAAGGCTACGGTATTGCCAAGGGCTAGATATGAGTGGATGCACTTACGGTTGCAAAATTTTAAGACTGTAAGTGAGTATAATTCTGTTGTATTTCGAATAACTTCCCAGTTGAAATTATATGGGAATGTTATGAATGATCAGGATTTGTTGGAAAAGACTCTTACGACTTTTCATGCCTCAAATATGGTACTACAATAGAAATACCGTGAACGGGGTTTTAAAAAGTATTCTGAATTGATCTCATACCTTCTGGTGGCTGAGCAACATAATACCATTTTGCTGAAAAATCATGAAGCCCGTCTCGCAGGGTCAGCTCCGCTTCCTGAAGCGAATATGGCAGCTAGATGTGATAAGTCTGAAAAAAGACAGAATGATAATCATGGCCATATGAATGT
This sequence comes from Nicotiana paniculata, assembly GCA_005239505.1. Lineage (NCBI taxonomy): Eukaryota > Viridiplantae > Streptophyta > Magnoliopsida > Solanales > Solanaceae > Nicotiana > Nicotiana paniculata. The sequence continues at coordinate 12,197 of ML349312.1, read as the reverse complement.
ACGTGGGCATGGCAATGGTAAGAGGAGATATAATAGTCTTTATCGTGGTGGTCATGGCAAACGAGAGAGCAATATAGGTTCTCAAAACAATCCTTCAAGAGGCAAAAGCGGTAACTGCCACCGTCGTGGCACGAAAGGTCATTGGAAAAATGAATGTTGCGCACCTAAGCATTTTGTCAGGCTTTATCAAAACTCCATTAAAATAAAGGCAAATAATGTTGGAGCATCTTCTTCTAATGCCCCGGTGGATTTTCACTTGACCTTTAAAAATGATTTTGAGGCAGGGCCTTCAAACAAAAATGATGACAATGCTGAGGCAAATCTTGCTTTTAATGATGATGATTTGAAGGCCTCGATGATCTTACTCATTTGGCAGTTGAAGACTTCTTTGGAGATCAAAACTAAAGTTTGATCATTTTACTGGAAAATTCAATTATGTTATTATTTTTATTTTCAGTATTTTTTTCTCTCGTTTTAAAGTTGTTTTTATGTTCAAGTAGTACTTAAGTTGTCGTATGTTATTGTTAGTTTTTTCCGTATTTCTCATGGTGTACTTTTTTTTTTTTTATGAAAAAAATAAAATTTTCCAGTCTTTAATTGGATCCAAGATGAGTAATGAAGATTTAAGCATTTTGGATAGTGTTACAACTCACACAATATTAAGATAAAAGAAAATTTTCTCTTATTTGGTTATGAAAAAGGCATATGTTAATACAATATCTGGTAGAACAAAGTTAATTGAGGGCTATGGAAGAGCGGTCTTATTACTACCTGGAGGAACGATATTAACTATTAATAATGCATTATATTGTAGTAAGTCTCAAAAAAACTTGTTGAGTTTCAAATCTATTCGCCAAAATGGCTATCATGTTGAGACCTCTAACGAAAGAAAGGTTGAATACCTTTATATTACTACTATAAAAGCGGAGAAAAAATGTGTACACGAAAAGTTACCCGCATTTTCTTCTGGATTGTACCACACAAACATTGGTATGGTTGAATCATATGTCATAGTAAACAAAAGTTTTACTACTTCTAATGATTTTATCAGTTGGCATGACCGGTTAGGCCATCCCGGTTCTAACATGATGCGCAGAATAAAATAGAGAATTCAAATGGGCACACATTGAAGAACAAGAAGATTCTTCAATTTAAGGAATTCTCTTGTGCTTCTTGTTCTCAAGGAAAATTGGTTACTAAACCATCAACAGCTAAAGTTGAGATTGAATCCCCTATATTTTTGGAACGTATACATGATGATATATATGAGCCAATACACCCTCCATGTGGACCATTTAAGTATTTTATGGTCTTGATAGATGCATCTACTAGATGGTCACATGTGTGCTTATTGTCAACTCGCAATATGGCATTTGCGAGATTGTGGCCCAAATAATAAGGTTAAGAGCACAATTTCCAGATTATGCAATTAAGATAACTCGTCTTGATAATACTGGTGAATTACATCTCAAGCCTTTACTGATTATTTTATGGCCACTGGAATAAAAGTTGAGCATCCAGTTGCTCATGTTCATACTCAAAATGGTCTAGCAGAATCATTGATTAAACGCCTCCAATTATAGCTAGACCACTGCTAATGAGGACAAAACTTCCCCTTTCAATATGGGGATATGCTATTTCTCATGCAGCAACACTTGTGCGCATAAGGCCAACCAGTTATCATGAAGTCTCCCCATTAAGTCTACCCATTACAATTGGCTTTTGGTTAGGAGCCAAATGTTTCCCATCTAAGAATTTTTGGATGTGCGATATATGTTTCAATTGATCCACCACAACGCACAAAGATGGGTCCCCAAAGAAAGTTGATAGTATATGTTGGTTATGAATCTCCTTCTATTATTAAATATCTGGAGCCTATGACAGGAGATTTGTTTACAGCCAGATTTGTTGATTGTCACTTTAATGAATCAGTTTTTCCAACATTAGGGGGAGAAAATAAACGGCTAGAAAAAGAGATTGATTGGAACGTATTATCTCTATCTCATTTGGATCCTCGTACAAATCAATGTGAACAAGAAGTTCAAAAGATCATGTATATGCAAAATATTGTAAATCAATTGTCATATGCATTTACTAACCTTCCACGAGTTACTAAATCGCATATTCCAGCTGTAAATGCTCCAATTCGAGTTGATGTCCCAGCTGGACATTATGATAATGCAAATGAGTCTAGGCCACGCCTTAAACGTGGTAGACCAATAAGTTCCAAGGATAAAAATCCCTGAAAAAGGAAAGGAGCAAATGATCAATTTGATCATAACATAGAGGCAATTGCTCAAGAGGAGCATAAAAACATAGTAATTGATAAGACCTCACAGGAGGTTCTAGTACCCGGAAATGATGAAAATGAAGAGATCTCAATAAGTTATGTCTCTACGGGAAAAAGGTGGAACTGAAATAACGTTGTTGTTAACAACAATTTTGCATATAATGTTGCAGTTGACATAATGCAACAAGGTGAGGATCTTGAGCCAAAATCTATCGATGAATGTAAGACAAAGAAATGATTGGCCAAAATGGAAAAACGCAATTCAAGCGGAATTGACTTCACTCGAAAAACGTAAAGTTTTCGGACCAATAGTCCGAACGCCTGAAGGTGTCAAGCCAGTAGGGTACAAATGGGTTTTTGTGCGCAAACGAAATGAGAAAGGTGAAATCGTAAGATATAAAGCACGACTTGTTGCACAAGGATTTTCGCAAAGGCCTGGCATTGATTATATGGAGACATTTTCTCCTGTGGTAGATGCAATTACCTTCAGGTATCTAATAAATCTTGCAGTCCATGAAAAGCTTGATATGCGGTTGATGAATGTTGTCACAACCTACTTATATGGTTCCCTGGACAATGAATTTTTTATGAAAATCCCTGAAGGAGTTAAAGTTCCTGAAGCACATAAAAGTTCAAGGGAAACTTGTTCAATAAAGCTTCACAAATCCTTATATGGATTGAAGCAATCAGGGAGAATGTGGTACAATCGTCTTAGCGAGTATTTGCTAAAGGAAGGGTACAAAAATGATCTTATTTGCCCCTGTGTCTTTATTAAGAGGCCTGGATCTGAATTTGTCATCATAGTTGTGTATGTTGATGACTTGAATATCATAGGAACTTATAAAGAGCTTCCAAAGGTTGTAGAGTGTTTTAAGAAAGAATTTGAAATGAAAGATCTTGGTAAGACAAAATTTTGTCTTGACCTACAGATTGAGGATGTAACAAATAGAATTTTTGTCCATCAATCAACATACATTGAAAAGGTGTTAAAGCGATTTTACATGGATAATGCACATCCATTGAGTACCCAATGATTGTGAGATCACTTGACATAAATAAAGATCCATTTCGGCCTCAAGAAAATAACAAGAGCTCGTTGGTGATGAAACTCCATATCTTAGTGCAATTGAGGCACTGATGTATCTTGCGAACAATACCTGGCCAGATATTACTTTTGCTGTAAGCTTATTAACAAGATTCAGTTCCTCCCCAATAAGAAGAAATTGGAATGGCGTTAAGCATATATTTAGATATCTTCGGGGAACTCTAGATATGTGATTGTTCTATTCTAATGAATTCAAGTCAGAAATGATTGGCTATGCCGATGCAGGTTATTTTTCTGATCCACATAAAGCCCGATCTCAAACAGGCTATTTGTTTACATATGGAGGTACAACTATATCATGACGTTCAATGAAACAAACAATAGTTGCCACATCTTCTAATCATGCTGAGATAATAGCCATTCATGAAGCTAGTCGGGAATGTGTTTGGTTGAGATCAATGCCTCAACATATTAAGGAAATGTGTGATTTTCTTATGGAAAAAAGATAATCCAACTATACTATATGAAGACAATGTTGCTTGCATCGCTCAACTGAAAGGAGGATACATCAAAGGAGACATAACAAAACACATTTCACCAAAGTTCTTTTTCACGCATGATCTTCAACAAAAAGGTGAAATTAATGTTCAACAGGTTCGTTCATGTGAAAATTTGGTTGATCTGTTCACTAAGGCATTACCAACGTCAACATTTGAGAAGTTAAGACAAAAGATTGGAATGCGACGTCTTCGAGAAATAAAGTGATGTTTTCATGAGGGGACGTAAGATATGTGATGTACTCTTTTTTCCTTAGCCTAGGTTTTGTCCCACTGAATTTTCCTGGTAAAATTTTTAGTGAGGCAGCAAATAAAGCGTATTAGAGATATGTGTACTCTTTTTCCTTCATTTTTTTCCCACGTGATTTTTCATAGTAAGGTTTTAACGAGACATATTATCTATTTTTGGACATCTAAGGGGAAGTGTTGTAAAATCTATAGTAATTGTGGATGTCCATTACTCCCATTACTTTCACCATGACGTACATAACCTCCCACTACTTATCACTTTTATGATTGTAACTCACACACCTCCATAACCTCTCCCCATGATCTCAAAGGTTAATGTCATGTTTAAGACAATCCTTTTATAACCTTCAATGTAATAGTATAAATAGAGGCATAAAATATAATATGGAATACACTTGAACACTTAATGAAATAAGAAAATTATATCTTCTTCTCTTATTCTAATTGTTATTATCTTCTTACTTTATATTGTTACTTTGAGCACATGTTTTAATAAATTCCAAACTATCATTTTTTCAAAAATCCCAATTTCCTCGAGGGTTGTGGGAAGTGACCTGCGAAGGAAGAGTTCGCTTTTGCTGTGATAAAGACTTCTTAGCAATGGCGCAAAAAAGCAACTCTTTCCCATTTGTTACATCAGATTTCAGCTCCTTTCCTCTACAGCTGCAGCGACTTCACGTGCCAATGTATTGGACGACTTCCTGGTTAACTCACTTGACTTCTCAACAGAAGAAGCCATTTCTACGAGCTCCAAGGTAACTCGTTCGAGAACCCGAAACTACGAGCCACATTTGTTACTTGATCTCTTTCACAAAATGGGTATGAACAAATCCCAGATCAAAACCCTTGTTTCTTCTTCCCCTGAATTGTTGTTTTGTAATATTGACAAAACCTTTAAACCCAAAATTAAGGTTTTACAAGAACTTGGCTTACCTGTGTCTGACCTTGATCGTTTTATCAAAAAAAGCGATCTCTTGTAAAAAGGTTTACATACTATTTTAAAGCCTAATCTTGTTTATCTCCAGGAGTTATTGGGTAGTCTTGATTCTGTAGCTACGGTTGTTAAGAAGGAGCCTAGGTTGCTTTCTAGTAATCTATTAAAAGTATTACCACCCAATATATCATTGTTGCAAAATCTTGGGATTTCACGGGCGGATATTGGGATGGCTTTTCATAGGCATCCTAGGTATCTGCTTATTAAACCTGAGTGGCTCGAGAGAGTAGTGCATCGACTGGAAAAGGACTTTCATATGCCTCGGGGGTCGAGGATGTTTCTTCATGGCATTGAAGTACTCGTTTCACTTGATGAATCGAAATTAGAAAGAAATTAGATATTTTTCGGAGTTTTGGATTGTCTGATTCTGATATCTGCGCAATGCTGCGAAACCTTCCTTACTGTTTGACTACATCAGAGGACAAAGATAAGACGTACATTGGAGTTTTTTATGATGGAATTGGGGTATGAATCTAGTTATCTTGCTTCTCATGCACCACTTTTAAAGTTAAGCTTGGAGAAGAGGATCATGCCAAGGAATGAAATCATGAAGATTCTTAAAGAAAACAAGCTGATAAAAGCGAAGCTAAGTCTCTACACTGTTGTCACACGTACTGAATCGCAGTTTCTAGAGAAATATGTGCTGCCTTTCAGGGCTAAGATACCCGAGGTGTATGATTTATACATGAAAACTAGAAGCTAAAGAGAAGTCTTTATGGTGGAGACAGTGGCTGCGGAGCATCGATTGTCTAGTAGGTTTATTCAGTTCCTTGATAATATTGCACTTTTGTTTCCATGCTCTTGTCAAACATATTACTGCTTTTTTAATTTTCATAGCTGATGGTCCATTATTGAGCGATAAATACTGGAAATTGAGGCGCGTCTCATCTTCAATCAAGCTGTGCTTGTTTAAAGTTAAGTAAATGGGATATTATGTTTGTGAGATTGATTATTTGAATGTTTATCTCTGTCAGGATAGTACACTTCGGGCCTGCGCTGAAAATTCTTTTTCTGCTGTCTTTGCTCTAGGACATTTTTGCTCCTCAATTACATAGTTTTGACTTGAGGCTTCTTTTCTTGTGTTGCCTTGTCCTGGTGAGTGGGACTAAAATCTTCAACCTGTCTTGGATTCAGCTGTGACAAGTGTGAATATAAAGTTTCTACATGTAACACGTACCTGTTGACAATTTTTGTATGAGCCGTATACCATTGCCTTTTGTCAAGATACATTGGTATCAAAGTGAAAATGGGGACCCAAAAAGAAAAGAAAAAATGACTGTTACTTAAGATTCAGATGGAAGCAAGTTTGGGATGACTTCTAGAAAAATTACTTCACTATATCAACTTTAGTTTAGGTTTCAGCTTTATCTCATTTTTGACGCCTTAGTCATGTGTAGGGGTGTGCATAATTTCGATATTTTGATATTCGGTACATTACTTAGTTTAAGCTTTTAAAAATTTTGGTATTTGGTACGGTATTCAGTTTCTTAGAAAGAAAAAACAAAATGAAATACTGAATTCTGTATCGAAATACATAGTTACATTGACAATACGCATATATCCTATTACTCTTCTGTCCCAATTTATGTGGCACTCTTGCCTTTTTAGCCAGTCCCAAAAAGAAACATCTTTCTATATTTTGTAACAATTTAACTTTAAACTTTTTACTTTACCCTTACCCTTAAACTTTTTCTTGATTAAAAAAAAGTACTTTTGGATTTTTAAAAGTTTGGCCAAACAAGCTATAAGTGATGCACACTTCTGGGAGAATGAGGTAGTCCGTGGATGTAAAAAGTAACAGAGAACCTGATGTTTCGTCTGAAGTATATTTCATAAAATCAGCTTATGTGTCCAAATATGTTAGTGTAACTCAAGCATCATCTAAACAGACTTATCACCCGTATGATATCCAGTCTTTTCCTAATATTACTTTACATTATTCAGTTGTACTATGTTACGCGGCTGCTAGGCCTTCTGTTCTCTTAATCCTGTGAAGCGCCTCTATTGGTATTGGAGTATTGGTAGCAAATGGCTTCTCTTTGGTTAACACGTCTTATGTTTGTTGTATTGTAGTACTGGATCTTAATTTGAATTATATCATTGGGATAACTGTCGGATATTGACCTGATTTACTAGATCAATCTTGGTTTTTGTGTAAGCTAGCTCGTTAATACACTATCCTGTCATTGTCTGAACCAAAGTGTTAAGAGAACTACATGCTACCTTTTATGAATGAGATGCTCGAGGTGTTTATGCATTAGAAATAGATGCTAAGAGATAATTCTTTTTGGCAAGATATGCAGATTAGAACCATTCTTTTTCTTTGTAACTATCATAGAAATCAATGAAAACTTGAAATAGAGAATGTTTCCATTTCCTTGCCCCGAGATGCTTGTCGTAAATGTTGAAGGAAATAGCAGAAATTTCTTAGCTTCCTTGCCCTGAATTATTGATTGTATGAATGCATATCTCAATCACCACAGCATATTCCATAATTCCATTCTCATTTTCTCCTGTTGGCTGAAACCTCAACCACTTTCTGCCATATGATAGTATTACTAAATTCTTAATCCCCGAACACAGCGCATAGAGGGAGCTTAGTGCACCGGGCTGCCCTTTTTTTAATTAATTTGGGGCTTCTGCTCTGCATTGTTAGGCAGAGAAGTGGAAGGTCTTTTGGGACAGTATCTTCTCTCACTGTCCTGTGGGCATGCGAAGCTTACTAGAGCTGTATTGTGGGAAACTCATACAGATAGCAGCTTTTTAAAGAAGCCCACTGGCAATGCATACTTTGTTATTGAAATACAGCAGCACTAAGAGAAAGCAGTCTAAAAAAGAAAAGAAGTGTTGCTTAAATATAACAATTGCAAGAAGCTTCTGTTCAGGTCTGGGCCAAATTACATGACAATTACTTGCTGTTACTCTCCTCCAGATCACATTTGTAAGAAAGCTTCACTATGGATTCTGGTTAGCTATCCATGACAATTACTCGTGGATTCCGCAAGTTGACTTATTTGTGTAATTTGTTTTGCATATGAAAGGATAAGATTCACATATAGCCACTTTTCAGCTCCTGTAATTGAAATATAGCAATGTTGTGGAGCTTCAAATTGTCTTGGAGTTCCACCCGTGGAATTTGAAACTCCGTGACAATGGCTATTTTTCAATTACATGAGCTGAAAAGTGGCTATCCTGAGCTATTACTACCATATGAAATTGGTAAAGTAAAAAACATCCTAGTGCTTATGCGGCATGTATTCTTACCTTTCAGTAACCAGATCGATCGAATCTTTAGAGCTCCATCATTTCTTAGTTTCATGGAACTTACAATTGTGCTATTTTCTTGGTAGTGACCTCAAAACCTGTTAATGAAGATGTGTACCAAATTTTCTAGTCCTAGCTTCTTCCCAAGAATTAGTTCAAAATTGAGCACATGCTTTCAAGTTTTATTCATGGAACTGATCTAGCACGTTTTGATAAGCAATTTTTCTGAATTAGAGATGTGTTTTCATCTTGCTAGTCTCAAATTTGGTTCTGTGTTGCAGGTCATGCTTGCAAAGCTTGTAGTAGAAACTAGAGTGGGATCATAAGATGCTTAGTTCTTCTTATCATATTCAAAAGACTCGCTCTGAGGATTTACCAATCAGTTCTTCCACTTTGGTCTTTACTATTGTTAATTCTGTCATTGATTCTTTCGATTTGATGACACTGTTCCTAAAGACATAACCTGCATAACTCAATCCTGATCAGAGGCAGACCTATATTGTAAAGAAAGGGGTTGCTAGCATCGGAAAAGTTCGACAAGAATTCTATGTATACATGTATATGTCTTTACAACATATCAATATGTTAGTAGTGATACCCTGTATACAAAGCAGATTTTGATTGAATGCAATTGTGCACCCACGACCTTCATATCATGGGTTTGTCTCTGATCCTGATGACATGCTCTCGCTTGTGGATGAAATCTGTTAGTCTCGCATTTGTCAAATGATAGTATTTCTTCCACAGAGAACTTCTGGTTAAGTCTGAACATGACAAATACTAACTTAGAACACCTGGAAACATGGGGTCATAAGAATGGGAAGATGTGTACAGCGCAAAGGCCTTTTTTGGTTTTTCACTCAGTGTCCGGTATTCACATTGGGACCCGACTAAATTCAGATTCGCACCAGGAAGTCCCATATTGGGGGTAAAGTGCTCCCTAACAAACGCGACTTTATACCCACGGACTCGAACCCGAGAAATTACATCACATTTAATGGAACATGGGGTCAACCAGAGGCGGACACAGAATTTTTACACGACGGGGGCTCATTATTCTGCTCAACCAGTGCCCCATAAATGCTTTTAGTGTTCAGGGTGCCAACTGCTTTAAATTAACCATTTTCAAGGTATTTACGTGTATATATACAGAATTTCGGTCGAAGTTTACGGAGTCTGATAACCCCTCACCCATACACATGGGTCCGCCTCTGGGGTCAACACATATATATAAATATTAAATGAAATATAAAAAATGAGTGTTGCTTAGAATAATGGATAGACGAAACTTTGCCTAAAATTCTGAATACAACATCATTTCCTGAGTTTCTTATCAGTAGTCTCTCTTAAATCCTGGTTGATTGTTGGAGATTAGTACATTAGAGCTACCATATTTCTTACCTTAATAGGTTCATTGCATACCTTATCCTAAAGTAACTTCACTGCCTATTTCTTTGCTGCAAAAACAAATAATCTTAGGGGTGTGTTTGGTACAAAGAACAATATTTTTCAATTTTTTCATGTTTGCTTAGCTTAAATGTTTTGGAAAATATTTTCTTTCAATTGAAGGAAAATGTTACCATATCAAGAGAAGGAAAAATATTTTTCAATACTCTTTTTCAACCTTCCCACCCTATTCCCCATCCCCACCAACCCAACCCCAACATCCCCACCCCACCTACACCAACCCCCATCCTCATCCCCCACCCTCGACCCCTCAACCCCACCCTAACCCTAAATTGAAATGTCATTACATGATGTAAAAAACTATTTTATTTCATTTCAACAAAATGAGTACTTTATTTTCATGTTGTAGAAAGAATACTTTCTTTTTCAACCAAAAAAATAGTATTTTTTAGTTATGGAGCACAAATTTCAATTTTATTGTGTAAAAAAATAAAGCAACACATTAATTCCTTTGGGTTTGTGTGAATTTTAGGAGAATAATTAAATTTTTGAAGAAAATAAGATCCTGAAAACTTTGGGTATTTGGGGTGGGTAGGAAGAGGGGGGGAGGAGGAAGGGAAGGGGAGGGAGAGCACAAGAATGGGGGAAGTGCACGGTTAGCCACTAATAACACATGTATTTACTTTTAAGTCACTATTTAAAATGTCTTTAGTCTTTAGCCACTGCTTTAATAAACTTTAATTTCTCGGACGAAAATACCCTTATGTTCATGTCCTTAACTTTTGAACTTAACTTCAGGACTACATGTCCTTAACTTTTGAACTTGGAACTCTAAGTTCAGGACTTCAGGACTACATATTCTTAACTTTTAAATATAACTTCAGGACTATATGTCCTTAACTTTTGAACTTAACTTCAGGACTTCAGGACTACATGTCCTTAACTTTTGAACTTGGAACTCAAACTTCAGGACTAAGCAGTCCTTAACTTACAATTACAAGATCAAAAGTTAAGGACAATGTAGTCCTGAAGTCTTGAAGTTAAGTGCCCTTAACTTTTGAACTTGTTAGTCTAAGTTCAGGACCAAGTGTCCTTAACTTTTGAACTTGTAAGTCTAAGTTCAGGATCAAGTGTCCTTAACTTTTGAACTTGGAACTCAAACTTCAGGACCAAACGTCCTTAATTTTTGAACTTGTAAGTTAAAGTTAAGGACCTATTGTCCTTAAATTTTGATCTTGTAACTGNCTTAACTTTTGAACTTAGAATTCAAAGTTAAGGACCAAGCGTCCTTAACTTTTGAACTTGTAAGTCAAAGTTCAGGACCAAGTGTCCTTAATTTTTGAACTTGGAACTCAAAGTTAAGGACCAAGTGTCCTTAACTTTTGAACTTGAAACTTGAAGTTCAGGACCAAGTGTCCTTAACCTTTTAACTTGTAACTCAAAGTTAAGAACCAAGTGTCCTTAACTTTTGAACTTGGAATTCAAAGTTAAGGACTTATTATCCTTAACTTTTAATTAGTAACAAAACTAGCACGTTAATCTTTGAACAATCATAGTGCTTATTTAAGAGTTTCTCAAAGCACCTACCAAAATCATGACTCTTTTATGTCTTCTGCTATGCATTTTGTGTAACCCAATAACATATTTCTGTTACATTAACTCAAGCACCCGACTTTTTAATTTGGAACCCATTTTAACATTTTTCTCCAAGTTTAGAGCCTTTGTATGTGTCATATTATTTATATTAGTTGATGTTGTTGATGATACAACGAAAGAATAGTAGCTACTAGAAAATTAAAATAATGATTTTAGAGCTTATTTCTCCCAAACTGTTTTGACATAATGGGGACGCTTCAGGCTACGTCAATTACAACGTTAGTATGTATGAGGTTTGGGAAGAAAAGCAATGGAAGAAAGGGTAAAAATATCTTCTCATATTATTTTTAATAGAGTAGTGGCTATTTTGCTCAACATTAGAATTGCTGGATAAAAAATAAACACCACCTTAAATAGTGGCTACCCCACATTATTTCTACCACAAGAAACATGAGGACTTGGGAAGTGGGTTCAAGAGAGTAAGCATAAAAAATTATTTTCCCAATAAAAATTCTACTTAAAAAATTATTTTCCTAATAAAAATTCTACTCTCTTAACCAAACACTAGAAAATATTTTTCCGAAACTTTTTTTCACTCACTAACTAAACAAGAGAAAATAAGTGATAAAACCACTCATATTTCATGAAAAACATTTTCCTTCGTACCAAACACACCCCGGGACACTATATATTCATTGATGTATTACTCAATGCTATGAAAATGGTGGAGCACTACATAAGCTGCTCACTTTTGTCTAAATGTCTGCAAACTAATGGAAATTGAAGAATATATAT